>JANIJG010009758.1:31802-226298 GCA_024611175.1 Megaceryle torquata
CTTCTACAAAGGGGAAGAATTAAAAAAACCCGGACCGTTAGAAATTTTTTATAAGAGAAAAAATTCATAGCACTCCCAAACCCTTTGCTAAAACTCCCCCCCCCCCCCCCGCATGTCACTAAAGATTTCATAAGTGAAATGTGCTTAATGAAATTCCAGATATATATCCTCTTAAAATGACATCCCTTGGAAGCAACTGGTTTTAAGGCAACAAGAATACCGAAGAATTAACAACCTACCAACCAAAGGAAGTTAGCCAACTTCAGAAGGGGATTTATTTCAGTGCCTTGCAATAATGGAGTTACAAAATGTATTTAAATTTCTCAGCTTCACATCAGTGCCTGAGATGCTGTGTACTTGTAAGTTAATGAAATAAACCACTACAAATGGGTGTTTGCCTGGGACATCTGGCAGACGTGGAGACGTAGCTGGCAGAGCTGTGCGAATGTTCTCCCTAACCAAGGACCTCCTGGATGGTGCTGGGTGTCTACACTAAGGCATCTCAGCTGGGCCATCCAAGGCCAGGTCCGGTCTCAGGAGGAGAATTAGGATATAGAATATAAAACCCAGAGCTGAAAGAGGCACACAGCCTAGAAGAAATCATTCAAATTTGAGAGAAATGCTACAGGTGGATAGAAGTTAGACAAGAAATGCTGGTGTGGGTAGATAAGTGAGATAGAGGAGCATTAATATCTGATTTCTCCTTGAAATTTTAGCTTGACCCGACACACCAGAGATTATGGGAATGGTCTCTAAGCCCAATACACATATCAGGTGGTGGAGACCATGGAGATTTCCATCACAGCACATCACAGAGCAGGAAGGGTATTTCCCTGTAGATCTTTCATTTGACTATAGAGATTTTGCCAGTGTCCATGTCCCACCTTGTGCACACAGAGCTCACATGTGCCCTGGCACTTCCAATTCCTCCACAGCACTATGCACAGCATGGTCTGGGGATGTGGCCCATAGTTTTTCCCTCCAGACCCTCCCCACATTAAACAGGGAAGGAGAAGTCCCTGCTAAATGAGACATCGCACCAGGAGATACAGTTCTGCCAGATGCTGCAATGAAATGGCTCATGACAAATGGGTTACGGCAAGCGATAGCTGATGGGGGCCGTTGTACTGCACGGGTTGGGGGTGGGCTTGCCAATGTACAGATGCCATCTGGGTTTTCATAATATTAACTATTAACCTGACTGCCTCAAACAGCAGGCTAAAAAGCCAAATGTCAAACCAAACTGTAAGGCATCACTACGATGCCGATGATGGATATGCACGTGCTGCTCAACCCCATTTAATGACATCTACCTACAAGCACTGTAAAGAAAGAAGAACACCGTGCTGTATGTTACAGGTGGGCATATATATATGCATGAGGTACACTGACACAGAGGATATGCTGTTACTCCTGGATTTCAACAACTTCTGGGCTGGGAAGAGAGGCAGGAGTGACACTGTGGGCTCTACCTCCCACATGGTGCTGTAGCTCTAATTGGCTGTGATTGAGCTCTCTGGAATCCAGAGAGGAGGTTATATTATTCTTGATTTTACACCAAGAAGTACATGTGTCCAATATGAGTGAGACCAATAGAGTATATTTTTATATCTATTCCCCCCCCCCTTTTTTTTTTTGGTGACAGAAAATTGAAATCTGTAATGAAGCTATTGCTCCCATTTTTAAAATCACTGGTCTTCAGCAATTTTAAGCTCTGAGGTCTGAAAAATTCATTACTACTAACTTCCATCAAGGGTGTTCCTGAAACCAAAATTACTTAATCAACTCAATTTAGCTTCTTGTGTAGACCTAATTCAGAAAAACTTTATCTTCTTGAATTGTTATTGCAATTAATTTCCCCCCTTTCTCTTTCTGCAGCAGACGACATTTCAGTAATTAGATATTTTATAAAAATGAGTTATTCATTCGGGTAGCTTCACTTTTATATTTGATTAATCATATTACCACAGAGGTCTGGGTTTTGTCTCCAAGGAAAGTTTAATGACCTCATTTTAATCCTTCTTTTAACCACCAGGCAGGTATCAATGAAGAGAAATAAAATTATCTTCTTTTTTCCCCTCTTTGTCTCTTTTTTTTTTTTTCTTTTTTTGGCAATCTCAAGATTACATTTGATATTTTTTCTGTGTGACTGACCCATTTACAAGGAAGAATCTAGCTGATTCCAATTAGGTTCAGGACAGAATCAGGCTAAACAGAGCCTTGAACTGTGCCTTAATAACTAATGCTCAGCATAATGGAGAGGAACCAGAAACTGTTTCACCAAACAGCATTTGGTTTAAAGCACTGTACATGATTAATTTGGTGATAATTTGAAAATGAATGTACTGAAAGGAAATAAACAAAACAAATGCCACTGTAAATTTAGGTTTTGATTAATGGGGTCTATTAGTAAGAGACTTCTATCAAGGAGACCACATTTTTCTCCATCAATGCACATACACCCACACAATGTAATGGAATAATTCATATGAACCACAATTTATCTGGGAGCAGAGACTTGGATATTATTGATGACTGTTTGCCTTTTATCAGTATCTATCTATGCTTTGAATGTAGCTATATGCATATCTGCGTTTGGGTATTTGTACATATACATCTTTGTCTCTATCTATCCATCTTGCAGACTACACTGAGTAGTCTCGAAGGTATTTCATCCTTCCTGTCATATGCTGCACTGGTGTAAAGACTTAACAGAAATCGCAGAAGGGGCTGATGCTCTTTTCATTAAGACATGAGGAATTACTGTTTTCTCATAAACTGAGAAATATCTTTCATTTTAGATGAAAGAGGTGATAAAATAAAGAGCAAAAGTTGAGTATCCACAAGAGAGTACTGAAGTGTGCCTTGTTTTCCATAGCACTGCACTGAAAGAGCCTCCAGGTGCTAAGGATGCTGTGCCTGGGAGGAGCTGCCCTGCTCACAAAAAAAACCCTGCGCCCCAAGTTGGGGACCTCACTCGTTCCCTGTCGGAATCGAAGTGGTGTAGGCATCACATCTCCTAAGCTCTGCTGGACAGGCTTTGCGATTAGGTCGGGATCCACATCTAAAGTAGTCAGTTTGGTTCAAAAGGCAGGGCAAGATGTAAATGATTTCCATCAGGATGTAAATACACCCCTACCCATGGCCAACCTGCACGTCTGCAGCAGCAAAGGCCCTGCCATCAGTCCTGGGCAAGGCTGAGATAGGGTGGGAAGAAAGAATAGGGTTTCTTCTTGTGCCCTCCCCATTTGCTACTGTTACCACTTGACCGAACACCCTCAGTCTAATTCATTGCTCATGACAGAGGTTTTCATCAGGACCTGCAGTGAGAGGCGGAAAGCCCATTTCAATTTATAAACACTGAGCTCTTATTTCGGAAAACTAAACTGATCTGTAGGTTTTAAGACTTCACCGACTTCATATTTAATTGAAATGCACACAGAATTAGGTAGATGCTCATGTACCCAAATGCTACTGGGCATATTCGATTCACTTGAATATAATAATTTATTTCAGTTAGACGATGACAGCTCTATAATAGCCCAAGCTTTCCTGCGTAGTTCGGCTGAGCTCCGTTTTGATTGGAAAACTGCAAGCAAACACAGTCACCTGGGACTTTCCATGAAAGCACAATTGATTTTTAACGATAAAGCTTGTCTGCAGGACTGTACAGAACTCCCGGGTTTGTTTTCAGCTGTAAAACAATGCAGTCCTCTACATTTTCTCACTATGGTATTAGGTTTTCCCCTTGTCAGGTCCGACCTGTGCTGTTCAACTTGATTTCTGCCTCTTGTGACAACTGCCTCTGAATTATGCCACGGGCATAATTTTGATGATTTTAAGATACTGTAGCATCCAGGCTAATCTATATTCAAATGTCACTGTAGACCTTCTGAATGGCAGAGATATAATGGTGGGAACCCTGAGACCTGAATGGGAAACTACATATGCAGCTTTAGTCTGTACACTGGGAAATTAGGTAGACAGTGCTCAAGATTTTAAGCCCTTGGAACTTTTCTGGATCTGGACATGTGCCCAGGTCCTGGGAGATGGTTAGCTACCCCCGGTAAGACTTCATTTCAGAAAGCCCCTGGTAGGCATCCTGGTCCATTTTTCTGCCTGCAGGAAATCCCAGTGAAAAGGGTTCTCCCTTCACAGCATAAGATTAATTTGTAAAGCGTGAGCATGTACATAAAAGGGATTCCTCATAATGCTCACATGTACTGAATGCTTCCTGATATATTTGGCTGTAAATAAACTTTGGAAATCCCAAACCACTAACAGGCTGATTTGGTTTCTTATGTTGGTCTCCTATGACCATTAAATATTGTTTCTTCAAAGTAGACCTATTTGCATCTTTGCATCGCAGTCATTTGGAAGTCACAATCTTTCAGCCTGAAGGAAAAGCTGAGGGTTTTCTCTGCTACTTTGCTATTTTTGAACTCACTCTTAAAAACCAAACCCAGTGGGATTCAGCTCTGTGGGGTGGGGACCAGGTGAAGCATTCACCCCAAGCTCTGCCACTTGCAAAAAAAAGTCACATTTTTACAGCTTACATCAGCTGTTTCTGCAGCTCTGGACAGCGTTGCTCTTGCTTCGCTTGACACACAGCTATATTTTGTCCTCAGACAGCATCAATGTGAGAACAAATGCACACAGAACAAGGAACAGAATTTTGGCTTATGCTTGTTTGCTTTTGCAGAATTTTGGCAAGTTCACAGAGCGGGAGGACTAAGCGAGCACTACGCCATGTCTGTGAAAAAGGCAAATCTGATCTGGCAAAAATTAGTGCTCTTGTTCAAGACACTGAAAAAAATCTCATCTGGATTACTATACACAAATTGGGTCAGAAGAAAGAGATCTGAGCAGAGCCTGGAGCAGAGCAGGGTTAGCAAGATAACCAGGGGAACAGAAAGCTGTCACGTAAAAAGGGGTTGGCAGAGCTTGGCTTGTTTAGCTTCACAAAAATGATGTGACTGATTAGATCAAGGTGGAGACAGGAGAGAAAATGGGAGGGAAACATCAAAATGGGAGAAGGAAGAATTATTTATAGCAAAGGACAATGCTTGCATGGCAGCAATGTGCTGGGAGCCTGCTTCACTGTTCAGATTTCAATGCACTTCTCGGAGTGGGCTCATGAGCATTTTCCATAGTACCCGGAGGAACCCTAACACCTGCACAGGCAAAGCTCAGGCATTTTTGGCAGGGCAGAGCAGTTCAGTGCCAAAAACAAGAAACCCTTTTAAGTTGGGTGTCTCTCCATGTCATTCTGCTCATGAAGTGCTGAGCTCTTCACTCTGCAGATTTTGTTCCTGACTGATTGTGACCAGTACAAGCCAGGTTACTAACTCAGCGTTACTGCAGCAGCCAGCGATGAGACCAACCTGACACTATTAATTAAACAGCCCAGTTAAAAACTGGCAACAACTGCTTTTCTCAATGTACTTGCAACAAGTACTTGCTCCTCCACCAATAAGCCAAATCCACTTTGCAACTAGATTAACCTTATGCAGCCACACATCCCCTTCTGCTAGAATACGAGCAGCTCTGCACGCACAGTGTCACTCTGGACCTGCTGCTCTGCTTTTGAGTTCACAGCCAGCCTATGGCCACATTGCCTGTCCCTGGCCAGCAAAAGCCACCACTGCCTGGCCACTGTGAGCTGGGAAGCACCCACCCATGCCCTGTAGTCCAGTCCTAAACCTTTAGAGCTGGTCCTAATGGGAGTCAGTGCCCAGATTAGCCAGAGAAGCAGCATGGTGGGGAAAGGGACACGGCCCTGGACTTGCCTCTTTAAAAAATGCTCCACTGGATTCAGCCTCAGAAGAGGAGATTCTCAAAGCAGTGCCAAAGGGCAAATTTTAAAGTAGCTTTAAATAAGACCTCCTAAGGCTCAGGAGCTTAAAGAACCTGAATAGCCCAGTTTCTTCCCCCCTTCTTTTTTTTTTTTTTTTTTTAAGGAGATGTTGATTGCCAGGCAGGTTTTCCCAAGAATCTACAAGCTCAACTAATCATGAGCACTTCAGTCCTGTGAAATAATATTTTCGTTACACAGGCTACTATAAAAACAAGTTCTGCACAGTAGGCAAATTTAAAATAACTTTTAATTAACATTTAAGACACAGAAGTCTGATCATGCAAATTCATCTGCGTCTCCTCTCCGAGCCTGATTGTTCCTGATTGAATACGATAAAAATAGACTTTGTATGAGTCAAGTGTAGGCATGGATTTCTTTAACTTCTCCTCCCCTCTGATTATGCATTTCCTTAGATAAGTGGAAACCCTTGGATGGCTATTAATGGTATCACAGGTCAGACTGGAAAGGGCATCCTGCCTGACAGGAGGGAAAGATTTCACTGGAATTAAAGGCATTCCTTCTGAGAGCAAAAAAGATGCCTCCACTTTGCATAAAATCTCACCTGAGACTATCCTGAATTGTTCTGTCTCACTTGACTTTTAATCTCTGAAATACCAACACTAATTTCAGAGCACCTCCCCTGTATCTAAGGTGAGCACCTGGCCAGAGGCTCAGCCACGGATCTGTATTAATATGGAAAAAACGCAACTCGTCTGCACACAAGAGATAAACATTTGAAGGGAGGCTGAGGAATTTCCATATAATTAAGACATGTCAGAGGACATGACCCTGTTATGAGTAGCAGGGACTCTGGATAATGGAGGGCACACTGATACCAGTACCTTTATCTTGTAACAGTAATGGAGTCCGTTTCCCAGTAAAACTTCCTACAAAGCCTCTGTAGCACAGTCCAGTTCTATCTTCAACAAGCTGCTGATTCAGCAGATGCAAACCCCACCAGAAATGCCGTGAAAATAAACTAGCACAGCTAATCACACCACAAGGAGTGTGGAAAACTTGGGCATGGTGAAATAAACTACCCTCTTCTAAGGCATCCTAGCCAGAGCCTGTGGGCACAGGGTGGACAGGCACGCTGGGGAGATGGTGCCACCTCTGCTTGCCCAGAACTCGTTCCCCTGCTCTTTGGCAGAGGGAAGAATTACCTCTCGCTGTTTATTTTCGCAAGCAACAATGTCACATGAAGAACACAACACAAAGAGCAGGCTGAAGTCCCTCAGCTAGCCAGAAGAGCATTCCCTGGGTCACGGTTCTGCACTAAATCATTAAAACTGCCCAAAATAGCTGCCTATGATGTTTAGAACGTTTCACAGGATGCTCCAGTCCTCTGGTGCAGATCTGATTGCTTCCCACTCCGGGGCAGTCTCTCATGAGACATTTCCTCACTGTTAGCTGCTCTCTGATGCTTCTCAGCACAGCCAGATAGCATGGCAGATCGAGAAAACATTCATCATCACAAAAAACAGAGTTGAGCAGGACTAGAGGAGGTCACCTCCTCCTCCTGCTCACAGTTTGATGCAGGTAGTTCTGGTTGTGACTATCAGGACTAGCCACGACTCTTGCTGATGGAGATTGGGCTTAAGAGTTAACAGCAGACTTCAGTTCACAATTGTTTTGGCTAGACACTGTGATTTCCCTCCCATATAATTTCAGAATCCTTTGTATGAGAAGGTGGGGCTGCTTCCTCCCTTGCTATTGTGCAAGATCCTCCCCCAGTCTTTCAGGTGATGTACTAAAGGGTATGAAAACCACATTGATCTATTTTCCCCCAAGCAAGCACCCATTTTGGAGTTTTACTGGACTATCTTCAATTTGTACATTTACAAATCTTCCATGTGATCTTTACTGCTTTTTCCACTTCTCAGCTAGCACTGCATTTAGATCATGGCCCATCTGGTATTTTGGATGTCCATTAACCACCATACCTCCACTGGCCATCCACTCCTGTGGATGTGTGGGTTTGGCCCTTGTATGCCTGTGTCTGAGCTTCCACATCGATCTCTTCACCCCCAGCAAGGTGTGCTCTCCTGACTTCCCTGACCATTGCAGTGGCTGTTTTCTTCTCTCCTGACCCGTTGTTAAATTTTACACAGTAACATTAATTCCTGCTGCTGAATACATGAGCTGTGACACCGGCATGGTGCAGTGTCCTCCTGAGCTACATTCTTATCCAGAAACGATTAAGTCTAAAACCACCCTGGCTGAATGACAGGTAATTTAGGAGCGCTATAGGGTGGGCTTTTGTACGTGTCTATGCTGAACAGAGTTGCTTGAGTTCCTTTCGTTTGGCAGCTTCCCAAGAGCAAGCCACAATTTCAGTTATTCAGCTGATTTTGTTTTTACAACAGCATCTCAATACAGAATTATTACAAATAAAAATATACCAGAATTCTCCAAACAGTTCCCTGTCTTAAAAGAAACCATGGGCTTTCTTACACTCTGAGGAGCTCTGGATTTCCTGGAAAGAGATTTTTTTTTTTTTTTTTTTCCTTTTAAAATTTATTTTATTGGTGTTAAAATGCAGATCAAACTATTTGAGGACAGCAAAGAGATTCAGCTCAGGTTTAAAGAGACTGATCAGCCTGATTTCCTTCTCTCAGTCAGGTGAAAAAACATATTATACTTTCATGCTCACATGAAATTCACCCTGGCTATGCCTAGCTAGAAGTATATCAAAGATACTTGTTTCCATAGAATTGGAAAAATATTGCTGTGAAACACCCTTGGTTTTCAAATCTTTGTAAAGTTCCATGCACTACAGTGTAAAGCCCTTTGGTCTCTGCAAAACTCTTTCCTTCAGCGACTGAAATTAGTGAAGTGATGGTACACATCAACCCTGCTTAGAGGAAGAGCAGCATTTTCTAATCCATTTAACACAATCCTACAGGTAATTCTCTTGAAGGCTTTTATTCCTTCTAGGTCTAACACACATTAACTAGACATTAAATACTCAGAATTCACCTGAAAGCAGATTTCCATTATCACACCTTCCATCGGCTTCAGCTTTGCAAAGTGTTTTGGTAGGATGTTAACATTTATCGCATCTGGAGGATGCTGCCCTCCAGAAGACACTGCTGGGTGTGTGACTAACCCTGACACAGCTCATCCAACCACCCTAAACCTCCCCTCCTAACCTGCACTGAAGACAAGGTCCAGGCAACCCGGGTCATCCGGAACAACCTGTGTTTAAATGACACGGCCACTAGATGTCATTGCTTTTTCACTCAAATGTAGGTTAAAGAAGTATTTACCTGGCAGAGTAAGGTGGGTGTGTGTGCCCCCCCTCCACAAACACCAGTAAACTGGGGCACAAACACTGCTGTGGAGAAAAGTCCCATGGCCTGGGAGACACAAAATTCTGCAAGACTGGCTACTATAAAATTTTCCAGAGAGAACAATCCCATGCTGGCAGGAAAAAGGACCACATGGCCCAAATTTTGATCAGATTTTTATAGCTCTTAAGGGTAACTTTACAAGACAAAGCTCACTGTATTCATGATGACAGATACAAAGCCTGTGCTGCTGGTAGACCCACTCTATCCTCACTGGAACAGCAGCACACGCTGCAGATTGACACCCAGAACTGAAAATGTTTTGGGTGACCATTTTTCTTTGATTAAGGAGGAATTTAGTGCCTTCCTTTTTCTGATAAGTCCAAGTCACTTTCTCAGAAAATGCTGGCAGTGCTTGGGAGCTGAGCACATCACATCCATGAGCCTGGGTCCTTGGTGGCATAAAACGGGCTCTGTATGACCTCAAGTTCTGCTACGTATTTGTAAGGGTAGAACTAAGAGGAAACTTTGGTACTACATTAATAAATATTTGCATATCTTTTAGGACGGAATGAAAATTCAAATTAATATAAATAATAAAGACATTCCTCAAAGGGTGTTCAGTGACTTGAGAACAATGCAGTTTGACTTGCTGTACTTTTTAAAGATTTGGTGTCAGTTTAAGATACATCATCTTCTGCTCCTTGCTGAACCTCTTATGAATATAGATGGTGGATACACAATGATTGCTCATTTATTAGCAGGCAGACCTCTGTACTGCTCTGTGGTTTCCAAAATTACTAGGCATATTTCAGATGTTCCATGTCTATGGATTATGAAGCCTGGAAAGAACACCACATCATTTCACCTTCCAACTCTTCAGTTTTACCTTAACCAGCTCTAGAAATTTGTCATTTGCAATTTCTATTTGTTCCCTTTGTACCCTGGTAATAGCAACTCAGAGCATGAGAACAGAATAGAGAAATACTGTACTAAGAAAGATCTTTAGCTGATTAAAACCAGATGTACTGAAGAAAGCTACACATTTACTGCCAGCACACACAAGTACAGCTGTTATATCACTGAAATACAAATTTTACTGGATACCTGTTACCATTTAGAGTATTTATGGCTTCCTTTAAATCATATCTGAGCTACTAAACTCAAAATATCTGTTACTGCTCAGGATCTCACTCATAAGTAATAATAACTCGGATGTGTCTACAGCCAATTGCTGTGAAACAACTATATGCTTTTTGGTGCAGTCAGACAGTCTGTTTGCCACATTATTTCAGCTCCTTTAGTACCTCTGTGAAACTGGCCGCCAAATAGTTCTGCTAGTTCATGAATCATTCTGCTTTTCCTTTTTCCTTTTTTCCTCCTTTTCCCCCCAGAAAGTCTTTATTCCATGGTTATCTATTGAGTTCCTTCTATCTACCAAACCAGCTAAGAGCGACGATGCTCACTGCAGGGGGGTTGGACTAGATGACCTTTAAAGGTCCTTCCAACCCAAAACATTCTATGGTTCTATGATAAACCCCCATGAATTACAAACATGCTGGGTGTCCACGCATCACTGTGCTGATGTATTGATACTTACAGTGCTGGTTGTGAATTCGGGTGGGTTGTCATTCACATCTGTCACCGTAATGATTGCCGTTGCTGTGTTTGAGAGACCATAGTTCAGATTTCCTTCCATATCTGTGGCTTGAACAATGACTATATACTGCTGAACTTTCTGGAAAAAAAAAAAAAAGAAAAAGAAAAAAGGAAAAGATGAGAAACAAAAATGCACCCTGTAAAATTACTTGGTTTATTTTCCATATACAGGCGTGATTTTTAAGCAGACTAAGAAGTTAACAGGATTCAAACTGTTAGTAAAGAAGACAGATATTTTCCATCACATTTTTCGAAGGATTTCTGCATAGTCTGGTGGATATCACCTGTTTTATGGGAAAATAAAAATCTTACAGGCAAAATTCCTTGGTTGAAACAGACATTTTTAAGTTTTAAGCATTTTCAGCCACATTCGCTCTTGTCTTCTGAAAACCAGCAAAAAATTTGCTAATGTGTTTTCATTGAAAACATCACTAAGAACATTATACCCCCAAAATTGACAGCAACATTGCCTGGCAGTCCTCCAGCTCGTTCTGCTCATTCAGTTCATTGCCCAGAAAGCATTTTGATACTTAAAATACTCTCCCTGTTTCAGTCCTTAACATAGTCTTTGCAAATAAGGACCATTTAAGTCCAGTGTGAAGGAAAAAAAAAAATATTCACTGCAATAAATAGAAGTTTGACAGAACTGATTTAAAATTCCTGAGCACCCCAAACAACATGGCTCTCAAAGAAAAGAAAAAAAACCAAAACATGATAGAGCCAGATGTAAAAATCACACCATTAAAATTCTTCTAAAACATCCGATATGCCAGTGCAACTGGAAAATAAACCTGAATAAAATCAGAGAGGTTGTCTGATCTTGCATGAATGTACATCTCCCTGGGATGTCTCTTTATTTAGTTCTGCCCACACTGAGAAAAGCCTCCTAAGCTTTAAAATTGGCCTCAGAAATAAATATTCATTTGAATCTTTTGAATTTATTATTGATGTCCCCACGTGTTGTGCTCAGGGCACCCGGGAGCACTTTACAGGCGCATATAAAAGAAAAGCTCCTCTCCTGAATGCTGGGCAAGGTGATGTGCTGAGAACCAGAGAGGGCTCCAGCCCAAACTGGTGTGACTCAGGGCAAAGTTAAACCTTAAGGACTAGGGTATTATGATTAACATACAACTACAGACATGGGCTGGGACGCTCTGACGGTGCATGAGAGCGCCTGAAGGCTGTGAAAACCAAATGGAGACTTAACATTATGCAGGAAGAACTTTGTGCAAAGCCAAGTGGAGGGATTTCACTGGGAGGAGAGACCTGCCTACACTGGATTACTTCTGCTGTCCAAACACTGCTTAGGTACTCGAGCATTGCTCCCTTTGTATGCTGCTGTTACAAGCGTGTGTAAAATGTCAAATGTCCTTTGAAATTTCACAGAGCAAGAATTAGGTCAATTAAATTTCTCTACTCCTGCATAAACATTCTGAAAGTCCTGTAAGTGGCTTAATTCTTTAATTCTTCTGAGTTGCTAAATAACAGAGATGTGAATTTTAGGTTTATCTTGATTCCAAGACTTTGAATTGGCAGATATTAACCTGCTAAATTGACAAGACATCACACACAGGGATCCATCAGCACCTTCCAACTCGAATATATTATGGAAATGCGCTTTCATTATCTCTTGCTACCTTGTATAATAAAACATAAGAGAAACTATTGTTAGCCCTTGTTCTTCCCCACACAAAAAGTTGCTGTTCATTACTCCATTTGTAAAGCACTGGGTAATTAATTGTAAGGCTGAAATGTCCTTATTAGTGACTGTAATTTATATTTCATATTTAACTTTTCCTTCCTTATTCTCTCTTATAGACAACTTGGCAGGCTGACAGAAGTGCCCTGTAACAGGCCAAATACCCGTGAGCCAAATTAGGTTTAAAATATAAGAGGGTGGTGGTGGTAGATATTTTTAAAAATAGTGGCAATCAGATGCCATATAAATTAGAAAAACAATTTGGAGGCTCACATTCCAGTGGCAAAACTGCCTCTCGTGTTCCCATAGAACAGTGAGAGACAGAGGCCTGCAATTCACGGCCTTTCCGATTTGATGGCCTAGCTGTCGTGTTACTGTAAAACCTTCAGCACTCCTGCAGCCCCTGCAGGGAAAAAAAAAATCATGTTCCTTCCTTTCCATCAGCTGAGAGGGTGATGGACCAGCCTCCCCTCCCCTGGCAGGGGTGCTTCCCTCTGAACTCAGCGTTGCTCTGCTTCCCATGTTGGCAGCCTGACCTCGCCATGGGTGAGCACCCGGAGAATGCCGGGGCTGTCGCGGCACCGCGCCTCTGGCTAGGGCACGGCAAAGGTGGCTCCTTTCGGCATCAAAAGCAATTCTGAAACTCATGGCACTGTTGTGCAAACTTTAATTTGAACTCGAAGAAGAAACTGCAGACCTTGGCTAAGGTCACGCTCTGTCTGCACAGCACCTACTCATACCAGAATCCAGCTTGTAAATCTCCCACCACCGTCAGCTTTTTTCTACCTTGCTTTATTTACTTCTTAACCAAAGTTTTCCCTGGAAAAATGAACCCTCTCGCATGAGACGGGGTAATGAACTAGGGAGTCTCAGTTAAAAGTTGTGTTAACTTCACCACTTTGCTGCTTATGAAATTATGCATACTTCGATAACACACATGTATGTGCACTCACAGACCCTGTCTTCTTTATCTCAGGTTTACAATAAAGTTTTTGGTTTTATTATTTAACAAAGCACTTTTCACTGAGCATCATAGCACAATAAAAACAAACAAACAAAACCAACCAAACAAAAAACAACAAACCAAACCCCATACAAATTCAGAATGCTAAAGTAAAGAAATTTAAAAGAAAGATTACACCAATCTGATAATACAGTGCCAAAAATGAAAATGCCCAGGACATAGTAATGCAAAGAGGTACCAGCCATAAAGAGCTAGTGCATAAGGATGAGAAGACAGGAAGGATGGTGAAGTAGCACTGTGCATGTGTGAGCAAGTGTAGGGAGGCCAAGCCTACTGAGGAACCATGAGGAACTACAGCAGATCTCAAATGGAGTGATCAGGTTGGATGGTTATGGAACACACACGTTTGAGACAGATGCCATGCCTCAGGGGACTGAAGGCAGCTGCAGCCATCAGGGACACGTGACAGGCGAGGTACTAGTGGAAACCTAGAGACACATCACCAAAGTTGCACTGACTCTCTTCAGCTGAAGACTAAAAATTGATTTTAGAGCAAAGCCACAATCTGATGCAGAGAATGGCCTTGGTTTGTAAGTAAAGTTGTATGTAAAGACACAGAATTACATGTAAAAACATGTAAATTGTAGAATAGAACCACAGAGACATTTAGGTTGGAAAAGACCTTTAAGACCATTGAGTCCAACTGTAAATCTGGCAAACCAAGGCCACCCAATGGAAGTGGTCTAAGATTAATCAAAACTTTAGGCACTTGGTCACCATCCACATTTAGGTCCATCCAAAAGGCTCCAGTGTGGGCATATAAGGGTGGTGCTTTCAAGTATCTAGTTTTAGTTTAGAAGTAATTCAATCTTCAGTGAGATTGGCCCCAGCAGATAACAAATTACTGTTTTTTTTTTTTTTTTCCCCCCTTTTCTGTAGCTAACCTTTTTGCTTTTGTGCATTAAGCTGATTTTATTGAACTATTCAATCAATTTCAATTTCAACATGTCCTTCCAATTTGTCACATTGTCTCCAGGGGCATCTTAGTTTGTTGTCCTAATATTATCATTATTGTTACGACTATTAAAAGAAAAGCCACCCCCATGCCCTCAAGCACAAGAGACTTTTTCCTGATGGTATTTTGATCATACAGAAGAATTCTCATTTTCGCTTTCTTTACAAGAACGACATTTTAAATAGCACAAGGCAGAAACACAAACAACACAAAACGGTCCTAACATAGAGAAATGAAACAGTTACTGCGTTTGCTCTGATGGTGATGCTGTGGAAGCAAAGAAATAAGCCTCTGCCCCAAGGGGGTCTAGATTAAAAAAAACCAGCTCCAGTGAAGCCCCTGGGAGGTCCAGTGGTCAGTAGTTTTAATAAATACTGGAAATCTTCATGCTAAAGGGAAGTAAATGTGCTTCTTAAGTCAAGGGAAAAAACCTCATCTGATAAGTGCAGAGCTTTTAGTTTGACCTAAAAACTAAGGGCTTTTGAGGGAAAAAATATGAAGGAAAGAATAATTAAAGGAACTGTGACAGATCTAATCTGTCCGCTCTTCTGTCAATCATCTGATACAGTGCCACAAAGAAATACATCAGCTAAATTCCAGAAGATGGGAATTAGTTGAAGAAATTGGTTAAGCTGGCTAATAGGAAGTTGACCAAGGGCTTGGTTAAACAGATAGCAGCGCCTTGTACAGGAAGAAACAATAGCTTGGAAGAAGGATAACCTGACAATTAAATAACGGAAACAAGATGTGATTTAATAGTACAAAATATAAGATAATGCAGCAAAGGACCAATAAAAATAACCCACCCACTTTTCTGGAAGCTTGTTTATTGGACAAGAGCAAGGAGGACTGGAACCACATCCTACCAGCTCCCTGCCACTAAGCAAGAGACAAATGCTGTCAGCAAATGCATTGGCAGCTACAGCAAGAGCTGGCCTCGTGCCGAGCACTGAGGGCTCACCGGGACGCTGGGCACAATCCAGGTCCCTTGTATTCACTGCTGAGCAACCCGGATCTGACCAGGTGCCGGCAGTGAAGAGCCCATCACCAGAGAAGGGCCCAGAAGAGCTTGGCTTGTTTAGTCTAGCAAAATGAAGGCTGATAGCAGATATGATTGCTGTCTATAAATACATCAGGAGGATAAACACTAGGAAGGCAAAGGAGCAATTTAAACTAAAGGGCAATGTTGACACAAGAACAAATGGGTATAAACTGGCCATGAATGAATTTAGGCTGGAAATTAGTAGGTCCTTCACCACAACAGGAGTGAGATGCTGGAGCAAACTAATACAGGGTCTGGGGAGCTAAAGGTTCAAAAGAATATATCAGGGATAAAATCATGTTGGTCTAGGTGGAAATTATGACAAACTGAGATAAAGCAGAAGTCAGACCTCTCAGCATCTCTGTGTACAAATATCTTTCAGGGAAGAAAAAGAATAAAACCCTTTTCAGTCCAAATACCACAATATGTTTGTGTGAAAACTGTTTAAGACTCAACACTGATCGATATCACTGAACCAGCCCATTCCACCGGCACCCACAAAGGAAGAGGTTGCCCAAACAAAATTCGTGATTGCAAGTGGATGTTACCATCAAGATACAGCCTGGCATGAGAGACAACATCTCAAATCCCTGGCTGAGATGAGCATGGTCTTGCTGAGACAATTTATAAACACAAGTAAATCATATTCAGAGAGAGAATCTAAAACAACAAAGTGTTTTAAAGTGAAGTCCTAGGGCAATCTGTGATCCCAATTTTCAGATGTGCATGCACAGTATTTGTAGGAATAAAGCTACTCCTGTTTTACACATGCAATTATTATAAATCACACAGGAGCTGGGTAACTGTGCACACCGAAGTCCAGAATTGCGGTAATTATGTGATTAAATTAATCTGCATTATGGACAAAGGGTTTGCAAAATTAGGACCTACATTTTCCAAGCTCTGTACAAATATTGTCCAATTACCACTTCCTGAGAAATGTACGACTAGCTAATTTTAGCATCATGTCTGGTAAAGCAAATAAGGTTACCAGGATGTTGCTGCAGGATGCAGTGAGTAGGAATCTACTGGTGAAGGAGTGAGAAAAATCTTCCTCCTTTTTCCTCCTGTGGCAATACGCAAATGCTCTTTATATTTATGTGTTTTTCCAGCTTACTTGCTTACTTGCAATACGAATCAGAAGAACATGGGATGTTCTAGTGGCTTGTTTTCCAAATCATTTCTTTACATGCTAGCAAAGTTTTGATGTTCATTTTGTTTGATATAAGATAGTTGACGGTGAACACACTAGTAATAAATATTGTACCAGAGTCAGGAAGGCGGATTTGAAAACAAATAAACAAAGCTCCTCTCAACATTCAGTTGACTAACAGAAATACTTTTTCCAAAAAGATCTAACTAACCACCATTTAAACAAAGCTCACAGGCAGAGCTTTTAAAGCATTTATCCCTTAATACTCCCTACTTGGCCACAGTTAAAAATGAACAGAGATTTCCAGAAGAAAGCCCTGTTCTGGGAGCTCAGCTTTCACAGAGCAACCAGAGCACCCGACACCTTTCACAGCTTCCCCCCTCAGAGAGGGTGCTGGCGGTGAGTGAGCTTCACCTGGGTGCCAGAGTCAGGCAGAGTCTTTGACAGGACTTGACCTTTTCATTTCTTACAGAGAGTGCAGTATCGTGTCATGTATGCGGCACCCATCAAACCCTGGGCCCAGGAATCTTAATGCACAAGCTGCTGCTGCCTGAGCTGAAAAAAGACAGTTTTGCTCCATCTTAACCTCCTGCTAGGACAGAGCTATAACAAGGGGGGGAACCCCATTTTTAAAACAAACTGCGTTACTTACTCAGTGCTGCACAACCATGAACAGTGAAGCAAAGAGACAGGTTTATTTTCTCCATATGGTTGGGGTTATATTGGCTTTCTTTCCAGCATGGCACAGTGCTCCCCATCCACGAGCATCTGGCATATTTGATTTTATGAGCTACCTGCATTTGCAGAGCTGCCAAGCAGTGCCTTGGTCTAACCCTGTCCAGCATGCAGAGTTTATCTCCTAGACACAGCGGTGTTAGCTAAGCTGACTTTCTTCCTCAACAAAGGTGTTGATGTGAAACACCCCGGCCTCTGACCTGCAGGTCAGACCCCATGAATTCCTGCTACCTACTGAACCTGCCTGTCATCCAGATATTGATAAATGCCTCTGGCTCAGGAAAAGCCTCACTCCCACCATCCCCAGCTCACTAAATGGCACTTTATAGCCCACTCCCACCTCTCCTGTGCCCAGCTGCCCACCACCAGGCACTTCAGCCTGTGGTTACTGCACAGAGAACCAGAGGCTGGCAAAGCTGGACACGCTGAGCAGACAACCGTAGATTTTCCTCTGCTGTTGTCAAAGGCTGAAGCAGCCCCATGCTAAGGGCCATCCCCAGCTCACACACCCCCCACTCCCACGTGTGCCACACTGAACCAGAGTTTAAAGAGAAGGCAGAAAGTGGATGACTCCTCGTGCTAAACCTCTGCACAGTGGAGGATTTCTGCCAGCAACGCTGAGCGCATGTGACTCAGAAAGGAGGAAAATATTTATTCAGGACTCACTCTGATCAGCACTTCTGGCGTTTGCTCTGACTCACCGTCCGAAGCACCAGCGGGTTTCACCCACACCACCACAATGGGAAAACCTCAAAAAACAAAGCTTGAAATCAGCCAACTTCACCCTGCTTTTTTTTCTGAGACAAATGAAAGTCCTGAAGCCAACCTGAGGATTTTTATTTGGCACTGCTCTTACATTGACAAAGGCCTTTAACAGCTTTCACCTGGCAGCCTGATTAACAACCAGCAATTAAAACTTTTTCTTAACACATTCCTTCTCAGCACCTGAGACCTGTAACCTGTGAGATCTCACACCTTGTACCACTTATCTTTGTCTCTCTTAAGCTACTGTGTTTTAAGACAGTATTTTAATGTGTTACAATTTACATGTTTTAACCCATTCAGAACCAACAGACAGTGCATCAACTCTTCCAGCTTTTCCCAGGGTGGGTGTTGAAACTCCCACATAGGTGTAAATAGGACCCGCTCCAGCTTAGCAGCTATTTTCTCTTTTGTGTGGTGACTTCTGAAAGCAAAACAGCTTCTGGTGGTGGGTACAACACCCAGCAATAGAGAACTGAGCTGTCATATGAAAGCGTGAGGAAGTGCTTTAAAAGTTACCCGAAAGAAAGTGAATATGATCTTTTTATCACAGAGAGGTTATAAACTCAAAGAACGCTGAAAAGCCTTTCAGGAGTCTACTCTGTTTGGTCTTTCAGTAGTGCGAGACCAAATAGCTCAGTGGCTGTTGCCCCTGGCTGCCTTTTTGTGTGTTATTCAGACAGTGAAGGTGGTGAAAGTGGAAATGTTTCCAAAGGACACGTTAGGTACAGAGACGACTCTTGCAGTCATACCGAAGCCCTTCTAGCAGCCTCGCTTTATCTCCCCATAGCCTCCAGGACAGAAGATATGTGAACCAAACTGAATTGCTCATCCACCTAATTTCATTGTGAGAGCCAGGAGTTTGCTGAACAGCCAGCTCCAGGAGCAGTGTTATTGACTGAGAATCTCATCTCGGAAAGTGATCTGTGAGTTGTCAGGGATACAAAGGGAAGCTTAGAAATATAAACTCCAAACACTAAAAATCCCTGGAACAAAAGCAGAAAAAAACCCAACAACCCAGCAGACAAATAATTGAAAATGGTAACACAGAACAGGGAACCTGATGGATCATTTTTATGATTTTTCTTAATGCCCGGTGCTAGAATTATTGTGCATGGGAAGGACTGTATTAAACAGCAACAGAGATGCTTTTGAGTGCGATACATTGCAACCATACTCATCATTTGGGGTTTTTGAGTGAGTTTTATTCCTGAGGGATCAGACACTGAGCTTGGGCTATCCAGGATTTGAAAAAACACCCAAGCTGAAACCTCACCGTGATGGAACACGTGAGGAATACCAATGCAGCAACTGCTGTCCAAGGAAAGGAACGTACTGGAAAATAACACCCACCAAACAAGTCAACTGGCCCAAAGGCACCTTGCAGAGGGTTTGCCATGCTCTGACCCCAGCTGGCCACCACTTGTGGCAACAGCATGTTTGGAGGTATGTTGTATGAAAGGTTAATAGCAAGGGAGGGTCTTTAACCTGATAGTTGTTCTAGATTTTGAGTTGCAGAGGGTGGGGATTAGAGGTCACAACTTTTTTTATCTCATATTTGAGCACAGATGTTTGTCAAAACTTGGATGCAGCTGCTTAAAAAACCTTTAAGCCCGAATAATTTTTTTCATATCTGAAATAGTGCTTTAAAATTGTTCTCATTCTTTGATGTTCACCCAAAATGCAAACGGTACCTCTGTACTTAAGACTGTGACAGCATTTTCCAGTTTTGGGAAGTTTTGTAATGTGAAATAACATTTTTCAGGATTCTTTTTTTTTTTCACCTGGCTGAGCCTTGGCAAATAGAACACCAAGCCTGGAGCAAACAGAAAATAAAGATTGGGATGTTTTCAGAAGGTAAGTATGGAAAGAACAGCACCAAAAAGAGGCCAGTGTTCTCCAGAACTTCTTTTCTAGTCTTAAAATGTTTTACATACAGATGCTGACACTGAAGGATATAACAGATTTCTGTGCCTCACGGAGCCCCATAAAGGCACTGGGTTGTGCACAGTCTGTTGAAGCTATTCAGCCACTATGGACTGACTTCAAAATTATCAGAATAATTATCAAAACTATTATCTCAACCCCCATTGTAACAGTATCTCTGTCCTTGGATAGTATTGACTTTCCTGTTTAGAAAGACTGTGAGTTAACGAGCTTCTCATATGGTTTTCTCATTTAATGCCAAAATTAGAATCACAGAATCATTAGAAATGGGTTACATCTCACTCTTCAGTGATCTAAGCTACAGATCAGACGTAAGTCCACAAGGACACAGGAGAGAAATAAGGAAAATGAATTATATGCTTCTGATTGTCACTACTGATAGTCATGCAAGTGGGTGGCAGTGAGCTGGTATGAGATACAAATAAATTTCATTAAAAAAAAGGAGATATGATGAATATCTTGGATAATGTATTTTGATTCTGACTACAGCCACTGAATCGGTGCCAAACCAGAGTAGGGCTGTGATTAAAGCTGCAGGCTGCAGCTTGGAAGACCTGGATTTCTTTTGCATTTTTCCCAAACACTCCTCAAGTGACCTTTAGTAGGTCATTTAATTTTTCCGTGCCTCAAAGAAATTGAAAATAACACTTCAAAATGAAATGAAAACACTTTCTTATCTCACAGTGATATCGTGAGAATAAAAATCCATTAGTTCTCTGAAGCACTCAGCCACTCTGCTGAGCAGGGCTGCAGAAGTACCCATCTCCAGCATCCTTCCCTTTGGTGGCAACCGCGCCGGGTACCAGTGCAGAAGTTGGCATCCTTCTGCATCTTGGCATAAACAAGAAGCAACTCAGACCCAGCAGACGCCGTTTTCAATTCTCATCAATATTTTGCAGGCTTTATGCCCCTCAGATGCCAGGTCATCTTGCAGAGCACTTAAAAGGAGACCTGAGGGATAAGCCTTCTAACTTCTGGCTGAGGCAATTTTTGTAAAACCATGAAATTACATTCGGCTTTTCTTGGGCAGGAAGAGATGAGCAATAGTTCAATGTCTAGGTGGTCACACAGCAACCGTCGCTGCTAAGAGGTGCCCTTTGGTAAATATGCCAGCATTACATTGATGCTGTTTCCAGTTTCTGTCTGCCACTTTCTGACAAAAGGAGTGAGTGTTGAGAGGCGGAAAAAAATCCAAAAACCCCAGGCAGACCAAAGGAAGGGAAAGTAAACAACAATCTGAGAAACATTTTTGAAAATAAAAACTGACCTTCTTTGGACTTGGGCAAACCAAGTTCTTCCTATCAGATGTAACTTCTTGGTGGTTACCCAAAGGCCAGGCTTTGGGGGGGCAGGGGGGGCAAAATCCTAGTTATGTCCATTACACTCTTACAATCCACAAAACCTTTGCTGTCAAATGCTGCCAGAGCAATTTAATAAACAGGGAGAATGCCTTAATGTATTCTGAAACCTGAAAACCACCCATCATTAGCCCCACATGCTGTTTTCTGACTTTCCCTGCTTTAAGCCATTTAGCTGCTACAGCTGTTTTTTCTTGTAAGTCTGACTTCTGTTTATATCAGCCTGATTTGTTTGCTGGTATATCTCGCTTGATTAAAAGGAGGAAGAAAAACCTTTCACAATTCAGGTAAAACTGCCTTCTTCTTTCAAGCTCTGCCAGGCTGGAAGCTTAAAAAAGATCATCAAGAAGATCACTGTAAGTGAATAAATATTCATAATATTGCTCATAATTTATCCTTGGTCTCATTTTTACAGACAGGCTTCAAATTCTGCACGCATGACACTGCCACTATAGTCAGACCATTTTATTCTTAGGAGCATGAGGTTTTCTAAATCCTATCAATGCAGCAATTAAAAAAATATAAAAAATCAATGTAATATATTCAACATAATATATTCAAAGCACTTCCTCTAATCCTACACGTATACACACACGGAACCTGGATTTTAAAATGAATGGCAGTCAGGAGCACAACACAAGTCCTGGGAGTCTGTACTGTGTTCATTCCATACGGTCTGGATAAATAAACTGATGGGGTGTCATTTGTTACTCATTGCTGAGAATTCTTGTAAGAAATAGCTTGGCCAAGCTGCATATTATCTGTGCCTTCACCGTTATGAATTGAAGGGAAGATCCAAACAGTGAAGGACCAGGTTAGAGTCAGAAAAGCAGCTGATTTAATTAAATTTGGCAGAATGAAAGGTTAGCGGAAAACAGTCAAATAACTGAGAAGAGATTAATGCGAGATGCTCCCTATTGTATTTCGCTTAAGAGCTGCTTCACCCAGTATGGGTAGGGTCATGTTGTGTCAATGTGCTGAGAGAGAGAATGTGATTGACAGAATTACTGGAAAAGAAACTCGGTTTGGGTGTGAAGTTGGAAATACTAATGGGGGCTTCTGTCAAAACCAGGTTTGCCTGCAAATGGCTTTGTTGCCCTGGCTGTTCAGAGGGCTATGCTCTTCCAGGGCTGCAGACAAATACTCCAGGCATGATCCACCGGCCAGGTTTAGTCAGTGTAGACTCAGCTGGAAGAGCCCCTGTTTAAAACCCATCATGGGTATCTCACCCTGCATGCATCACTAATGTTTGGTCTACTGGATCAGCACTGGGGATCGAACAACATTGAGCTTGATCAATCAAGCCCTGCTGACTACGGAAAAGTCAATTTTTATGTGAAAACAAGCACAAAGAAAAAAATCTTAAGTGCTGTGGAAAAAGTAACCACAAGTTTATCCTGCGTGTGAAGGATTTTGAGCTGGCTGGAAATTGTGACCCACAAGATGAAACAAGAGATGAGATCTAATCTTGTTCATTTTGTGGACATTAATAACACCGAAGATGTAACACACAGGAAATAAATATATGCGTTGATTCAACAACTTGATTGTTTCACAACGTCTTGATGTAGAAGAAGGGATACAAATGGAAAAAAAGCTTAAGTCTGGAGCAAAATGTGGTAATAAAGTTCTCGATAACTTACCAAATGCAGCACAGCTACAATCACTTAGACGGTACAAATCACTCACTGAACAAGATCTAGGATTAATGGAGGATAAAATGCTATACTTCTCAGAGTGAGGCATCTCTCTGTTTTGCAGAAGCTAATGATCCTAATGTTTATATGTAGATGCATTAGATAAACATAAAAGAAAGACTTTTTATTAAACATTGTATTAATGGATTGTAGTGAAATCATGAATGGATTATTATGTGTACTCTTACAAAAGCAAGGCCACCAAAATAAATACCTGCAGAGAGAAGTCTTAACAGGGCAGAGCTTCCCATGGAGTTCACCAATCACTCACTGCTCTCTGGGGTACAACATTTGGGGAACGAGAAACAGAGAGCGCCCAGGAAAATATTGATCGCTTTATTGAGCAATCAGAGGTTTGCAATTAAAAATGGCTGCAGAGCATTTAGGCAGACTTAGTTTTGGTCATGAGGTCTGCATCTTTGGGTTCAATTGCTCGCAAAGACTCAGCAGAGAAACACAGCAATGAGGTCTGCAACCTGACCTCTGGTGACTTGGATGCTTTGCAGACACCTTCTGAAGGATGCAAGTGCAGCTCTATGGGAGCCCAGCTTCAGCAGATTTCACCGCCCCCCAGGATACGTGTTTTCTGCTTTGGAGAGTGAAGACCTGTACGACTCAATATACTGCCTGCTCAGAAGGTTTCAGACAAGAGATAAAACTGGGGAAGTGAGGAACAGGAACAAACGGCTTCATGATAAACCGAAAAACTGCTGATAAACTAAATGAGTAAGAAGCTGGGCTGGCAGAGTGCTGCTGCCAGAACTCGCTGGGAGGAGCAGGGATGTCTTCCTTCCCACATTGGGCCTGTCAGCCTTAATCAGATCTCCGTTAGCAGACACACTGTATGTCCAGGTGAGGCTATAGAGAGAACAATCATTATCATCCGGGAAACAAACCACTCAATGTCAACGGCAGGACAAGCTTTGGCCAGAACAGTTCTTTAGCAAGTGCTCCAGAAGCAGCATATTGACATACCAAGCGTGTAATTTAAATGCTCTGCTTATTAATTTCCAAGAGTAGGGAGAAGACCAAGAAGGATTTTCAATAATCCTGAAACGTCCCAGCTGTACAGGGAGACCTTTGGCAGCCTAACTTGGGCCCTTTCTTGTGACCCTCTGTAAAACGAGGACCGAGCAGTAGCCACAAGCCATTTCAATAATTGAAGGCAGAATTTAATTTTCTCAGATCAGGGCCTTAATCAAGCAGCATTTAATTTCTATACTTTTTGTCATCTAAGGGATGCATGGGATCTTTGCAAGTGTCAAAGGCAAAGCTTTAGGTGACCAGGAGCAGGTTCCATCTTAGCAGGGGAAATTTTATAAAGGAGTCAGCACCATAGAGACCCCCTTGACAACCTCCCAGGTTCTTGAAATACGGAATTAACTTCACATTGCCGCAAGGTAGGAAAAAAGAACTTGCCAGCCACCTTTATGTGATGAAATGCAATTCTTGCGGTTAGAAAATTGGAGGAATGTAGCAGTTTTTGGGCTATTAGCTGCAAGAGGGAGTTTCAGCATTTCAGTTCTCTCCAGTTCTGGCTACACCTTCTCTTAAAATCATTTATGTATGGAAGTGCTGAATTTCATACAAGAAGCAAAATGACCCTGAATTTAGTAGCCTACATTATAAAATATTCAAAAGTAACAGACTGAAATGAAAAATCACAAAGCATAATTCTGCCAAGATAATTAATCCTTGTTAACCCGTGGCCTGATCATATATGATGCTGCTCTGACGAGCTTACTGAAATGCTATAAATAATGCCAGCATATTTTATTTTCTTTGTAGGCATAAATATTGACAAATTCACACTCATTAGACTTCTGTGAGCTGGGAATTAGCCCCATTTCTCCAATGGGGAACAAGCAGAGGAATTAAGACTATTTTTTCAGAGGCATTCATCAGTTCAGGGAGCTCAGTTTGAGATGCTGAATACAGTTTTAAGCCTTTTTCATGCACAGAAGTGAAGCTTTATTGATCAGATCCACATTGGCAATGGTACTTCCTTTCACCCCACCCTCAGCTGAGACCTGTCTCTATGGGCAAGTCCTTTTGCTCAGATGCACCAGTCTCCTGAGCATAATTACAGCAGAAAAAAAATCTTTTTGTCACTCTAAGTAGATTGACTGTACATTTTGGGCAGCAATTCATCATTTTATATTCAGTGACAGAACTAGCCCAGCAAAACGTAAATGCAGACGAAGGACATAAGTGCATCAAAAAATTATTCTGAGACAAGGTGGTGTATGGATTTACAGTGCCTTAGTCCCTCCACAGAATCTGCTTCTGTGCTCTCCTTCACCCCCTGCAAGCCTGGGCTATTTTATCCCACTTGAGACTACCATGTGCTCGCTGTAATTTCTGCAGTTTGCTTTAGTTGCAAACAATAGTCCTCATTCCACTTTCTGACAATTAGAAAGGAAAGGCTATACTTTGGTATGGAGAATCCCCCAAAACTAAGCATTTTTGCTTTGGTCATGACATGGAATGCAAGTGAAACCATCTCAGCTGTCTGTGGCCCCATGCTCTATCATCTCAGCTCCCTGTACTCAGCTCCCCAACACTGCACCAGTATGTTCTTTAGAATTCAGCTTAATGTCTTATCCCTATAGCAGATAGAGAAGGGGCTGATGAGATTCTAAGTCTTACGTGTGTTGCTCTATTTTCTGCACTTAGACAACATTGTTCTGTGAAAGTACAAGGCCTAGAAGCTGACGTACTTCACCGCAAGCAAACAGCAAGGCTGTAAGACTGAGGTCCATGTGAACCTGGTGGGACCATCCTCTTTGGGCAGGATGTGAAGGGATTTAGGACTCTGGTCCTTGGTCTCTCCTAAGAAGAAGCCGGAGGCTGTGATAAATACGTGTCAAAATTTTTGTGAGATGGATTAACTCCCCATGGGGAATAAGGTGAGATCATGAAATGTACTTAATTTTATCATAAGTTGCAGTCATTTGTGTCCCAGAGGTGAAAAGGTTTTATCTCATCCCACTAACTGCAGCATTTACCTTACTCACAGTTAATGTGAGCTGTATGGATTTTTATTTCTCTTTTCTTGTAGCGAATGTCAGAACAATCCAGGTTTAGAAACATACTATCTGACAGCAGAAACAAAGTGCTAACTCAAGCCAGCTGTAACAGGCCCTTACTCTGAGTCTTTAAGGTCTCCATCTAAACCCTTTGCCCATGGTGTCATCGATTTAGAGGACAGACCCTGCCCCACATAAAGTCAGCCCTGTCACTTTGAAAGGGTGGAAGTGGGCACCAAGGGGGTGCGATGGATGCAGTAGCATCTCTCATTTGCTTTACTGAGTACCTAAAATGGAGCCCTGCACCGCGTGGGGCCAGGTTTAGCACAGAGCCCTACACTTTGTGGGGCCAGGTTTAGCACAGAGCCCTGCACCGCGTGGGGCCAGGTTTAGCACGGAGCCCTGCACCGCGTGGGGCCAGGTTTAGCACAGAGCCCTGCACTGCGTGGGGCCAGGTTTAGCACGGAGCCCTGCACCGCGTGGGGCCAGGTTTAGCACAGAGCCATGCACTGCGTGGGGCCAGGTTTAGCACAGAGCCATGCACTGCGTGGGGCCAGGTTTAGCACGCTGAATGAACGGGGAATACCTGTCATAAGAGATCTTCCCCCTTCTCCTGGAACGTGGAAGTGGCTGGACAGGCCCCCGACTCCACGCCAGGGGCATGTGGTGGTGCAGACTCAGGGCTTCATGGCTTTGCTTCTGGAGTGGCAGGTGGTGTTTGGAAGGGTCTGTACATTTGCCTGATGTTATTTTTTCAGATTCTTTTTCGAGTGAAAGGGGAAGTTCAACCCCGTGTGCCTGGTGCTACTGCCTGAGGGTGTGTGTGCAGCGCGTGGCAGAATTTGGCCTTGGTATTTTTATAAAAGGGAAAAAAGCAAACAAACAAAATCAACAGATGGAAATCCTTAGATGGAAGGGGACATACTGGTTATTGATTTAAAGAGCTGCTGAGGTCTAATGGAAATTTTCAAGAAGTATTCCATTTAGAACTAGCAGAGGTTTATTTAGCCCTTATTTTCTGTTTGTTTTCAACCATTTTTCATAGCAAAGAACACTTGCTACCTGCTCATTCCTAGCATCTTCAATTGTGTATTCCCCAGCATTACCTTGGTTGCTACGGAGACAACTGAGATGCCACAAACAGCAGCAAAGCTCTTCTGGTGCAGAAGCAGTGCACCAAGGAGAGAAATATCCCTCAGAAAGGTGGGATCTTCCAGCCTTTGTACACAGGCATGGAAAATGGCTGAGTTCTGTAGTACAGGTAATGTACTGGACCCTGAGTATGAACAAAGTGTCTCCTCAGAGACAAAGTGTCTCTGCTTTTCAAACTTCACAAAACCCACAAACCATATTACTCTAGACTTGATGCCAAAGAACATCTTCTACCTGGATTTGAATAATGTGAATATATTAATTAAAGTTGATAATGTCTGATAATGATTTCCATCAGCAGCAGAATGTTGCTATATTTATCATTATCTGTGAGACTCTCATACCCAACTGTAATTTATACAGAGACTTGAAGTAACGTGACTTGCCATCTTAACAACTTTTCTGATAACACCTTTAAAGTCACAGAACATCGTTTTCTGAGACAATGAGTCCAGCTCTCAGTATCTGATGGAAAGCAAAGAAAGGAGACCAAGACCCTCAGTTTTTGCTTTGAGCAGCTTACCCCTGAAAAGGAGTTGATTTTGACACTGGCCACAGCACTGGCTGAGAACATTTGAGAACAATTCAGCATTTCTGTTTATTATGGACATTGCTTTGCAGAACTCTGACATAGTCTGCAGACAGAAGTTGGCCTTAAAGTAAAGGGTGGTGGGGAGAGGGAGAACAGAAACTCTGTGTCTTGTTCTCTTCTAAAAGCCAACAGGAGATATGTCTGAGGCTGGGGGAACTTCACCTCAGCTTCCCTGTGCCAGGCAGCACTGGCCCCAGTGGTTTGAGGTTGGCAGTCCTCACAGCTTCCACTTGGGCTTCAGGGAAAGAGCATCTCTCCTTATGCTGGGCCCAGGGGTCCTTCAAAATGGGAGCTTTGGAAGCAAGAACTAAGAAAAGTCCTGCAAAAGCCAGAGAGGATGAAGCAGGAAGAAGGCTGAAAGATGTCTTCTGAGACCCATCTCTCGGGCTGGAAGGGTGGTTGAGGACCAGACCTTCCCTCAACAGGGAGAAAAGGGGATGACTAAATCCCACTAAGGAAGCATCCAGATCTCATACAGTGGTGGATCACAAAGGTCTACAACCCATGGAGGTAGAATTTACGGGATCGCCCTGGCACTGTCTCCCATCTGGATGCAGGAAGCAGTTCTCCTGCTGCTTCTTTACCCTGGGCAGGGGAGTCCCTTTGAGAAGAAAAATTAGTCAGACACTGACCATCAGCCAGTAATGGTGCTTTCTTGGTAGTATAACCTAAAACCAGTTAAACTGTATCTGGCTTTAAAAAGCCTTTTTTTTATACCAGGTCACTGGATATAGACATGCAACTGCAAATTCTGGAAAAAAAACCCCACCAAAATCATCATTTCCAATAAAATAGGTCTTAGTGCTATAAGATTTATAAAATATGAATTCATAAAATATACAAACTAGATTCACTTTTAGCCAGTATGGTCAAAACTCAGAAAGATCAGTAACTGACAAACAGAAGTCAAAACAGTATGTAAAATCAAGTACAAAAAACCCACACAGGAACCTCAAAATCCCTCCAAGCTGATGACATAACTGCTCTTGGTTTCAGGAGACCTAGACTCAAAGAGAGAACAACAGGAATCTTCTTAAATATTTGTTGTTAAGGTAAATCTAAAATGATTGTCTAGCACAATGTTAATTACATTGTACAGCAATCAAAACAGAGACGCCGAGTCTAATGAATCCCTACTCTCACCTTTGCAACAGAACTGGAGTGTCTTGTTCACCTCCTTATTAGCCCATAAATATTCTAATTAGGAAGCAACTCCAGATGAATAGGATTAGCAATAAGGACATTTTAGACTAGGTACACAAGAGATACTCAAAACTCTCATGTCTTATCTAAGGCTCTCCTGACATTTATAATCATGTAGAAACGCTAAATTTACATAGCTCTGCCTAATTAGACATGGTTGCAATTATGTTTGTGGGCTTCCTTTTTTTCCTGCCCAAGTATAACTTACACTGTCAAAACAGGAAGCAGGAACTGAATAGAAGCTCAGCGAGAAATAAAAGTATTTTATGCTATTTATTTTTTGCTGGTTTTAATTTGAAATTCATATTTAAAAGCCGTATTTTTTTTAGATCCCAGGCAAGAACTGGCTGTTATGGATCCAAGTCCATATCACCGCTACTTTAGATGCAAAACTGTGCTTTTTTAGATCAGCAGCATCTCAAAAGCAGGTGCTAAACCAGGCCAAATTTTGCACAAGGTGATACACGCTCTGCCTGTAGTCAGTGGGTAGCTCCTGCTCTTGCCAAGAGCAGGAAACAAAGAAACTCATTTCCTTTGAGGACCGTTAAGCTCCCAGAAATTCTCACCCTGCCTATGTATTTTGCTGACTGCCCTGTGGTTTTTGGTTTCAGTCCCTCTCCCCAGCCTGAAAGAGCCCGAGTTTGACATTTCTGAAGTAATTCTGTGTTTGCCTTCCTTGGCCTTCAGAAAGACGGTGAGAGGCAGGTAATCCATCAAGGTGTATTTTCTGTGCAGCAAATGCTGGCATTATTGGGCAGGGATTTGATAAATGATGTGTACATTATAATAACTGAGTTTCAATATATTGTCTTTGATGTCTATAATCACATATAGAGTTCTCTCACCTTAGCTCAAACATAAATCAAAATAAGTGATATGCACTCAATTCAACATGCTTACCAATTTCTGTTTCAGAACTAAACCATAATCATGAAAACTCATCTCTGTCGACAGACTTCACCCACACAGAGCTCAGGCTGCAGCCAAGGTAGGTGGAGATGGACATGCAGATGTACAAACTCTCAGGATTGGGGTATTGGGAAATTCCCAGGGCAAACAGCCGCAAATCCATTTTATTGACCGCTTAAGGTCCAATTTTCTCTACTCCTAAATACTTTGCTTCTTAGCAAACCAGCAACTTATTTAGCAAACCAGCAACTTATTTGACTGCCATGGCAGGTTTCCAGCTCCATGCAAATGATGCTAGCAGAGTTAGAGAGCCTTTGGAAGCCAGGCTTCCTGGTGGCAAAGATCAGTTGCTCTAGGCAAAGCAGTACTGAAGAAGACCTTTGTAATAAAGACTCATGAGGAATGAGAGAACAGCTAAAGAATGGTATTGAAAACCTCCTGTTTACAGCTTCACTGCATGGAACATGGGAGAGGTGGAGAAACAACAGTTCTGCTTGTGCAGCTTTGTAAAAGTCAAAATTAATCCATTAAGAACTTAAATATTATCCTTCTAGCAAAAGCAGATCATGCAGCAAGCTGACTCTGGTGAGCACCCTCAGGCTGTTTAATGCACAGCCTGGATCAGTAGCATCCACCAAGTCTAGAGTCAGCCCAAAACCAGCTGAAACCCAAAGCCAGCTGCAGCCCAGCCTTCCCATGATTTTACACTCAGGCTCCACTGAGCTACAAAGAGCCGGCATGTTTCTGACTATCTGCCTGACCTAAGTGCAACAGTCTGCTTCTAACAGGACATAACCAGCATGTTTTCTCTGGCTGGCCTCAGCCTGCTTTCTTATCAAGCTTTCGGATCAGTTTTATCAGTCAAGATAGTTGGATCTGAAAGCTTACGATGACAGCCCAAGGAGTTGAAACAAAATCAATAACCATACAAACACCACTCCCATCCTCTGCTCTGCTATATTTAAGATCAATCAATATGCATAAATGACTAGTGCCAGGCACATCTGCACTAGTCTAGCACATAATCAACTTTGTCTTGTCTTAGCTTAATATAATTTTCCACCATATTAGCAGTCTTTATGATATCCTGTCTTTTCAAATAGACATAATTCAGAATCACCACATAGTTCAATTGGATTGAGTCGCACACAGACCCAACACTCGCACACACACACTCTTCAATGACAGCCTCTCTTCACTGCAGCTGGGATTATAGCCACGTTTAAAGTGCTTGCAAGGAGGTGACATCTGAGGCCATAGCTGGCTTCTTCTGATACCTCTGGCAGAAAAAAGTTATGTGTGTATGTGTGTGTATATGTATATTTAACAGACTGGGAAAAGAAATGAACAAACTTATCAAATGCCATGCTGAAGCATCCATTAAAAACTGCACACACTTTTAATGACTTGGGTGAGGGTTGCTGTTGCATAAATTTATTTAACGTTAATGTCCCTTGTTTGCTGTAAATTTCACACTGTGAAATTACCAGGGCAATTCTAATGGAGCTGAAGCCTCCAGCTGCACTCCATGATAAAGGAGGAAATAATTATGAAGTCCTCTGGGAAGCCAAAGAAAGTCAAAGATCTCCTTCGAAACTGCTCCCAGATGAGCTGCTCATCAGCAAGCTCAGGAGGTGCAGAACCGCTCTCCAGCGCCGGGGGAAGCGGAATGAGCAGGACGCTCGTGCTGATGATGACTCCGCCGTCAACTGACATTTAATTTGAAGGGGTTGAAAGCTGGTGTCTGCAACAGCTTCTGCCAACAAACGTATGAACAGTCAAGACAGAGCATGGAAGTGGTTTTATGTTCCAAGTTAGGATGATACTGTGTAATTTTACATCTAATCACCTAGCGCGAGACATAACCACCAAACACACAGCTCCAAGAGCTCATGCCTGAAGCTCTGACAGATGGCTGAATCATGAGAGGATGCTGAACTATGCGTGTTGTTCCATCTAGAATGGCATTTCCTACATCCCTTGGAATCCAGAGCTTACAGCCTTTGCCAGAGTTCACACCAAGAGTGGAAATAGGATGAAAAATAGTAAATGCAGAAATTCTGTTTTGCCAACCTCCTCACTCTTCCATCCCTCCAAATGTCTCTTCTTCCCCTTTCCCCTTTTATCCCCACCATTGTCCTCTCTTGTATCGCCCGCTTCCTGGAGAAGTAGAAGGCTGCAGGACAGATGTTTTTCCCTTCTCCCTTCCTCCACATCATTATGGGCTGGCTCTGCCACACTGGGAGAGCCCACCTCGGCAGGGAGCAGACGGGGGCACAGCTGGAGACAGACTCCAGCCCTTGCCTCCTCCCCTCCACCACACTCCTCGCCTGGCAGTCAGCACCCTCCCTCTGGTCAGCTTTGAATTCAGACCCTGTAACGAGTGACCCAATAATTGGTTGGACTGCACCTCTGAAATGAGAAAACAACTCATTCCTGTTAAAGAAAGAAGAGAAACATATGAAACAAAATCAGCTAATGGAACAGACAGGCAGTGTTTATTCAGTCTCTCCCCGTGCGTCACTCACAATAACGTGTTGCAGTGTACTTCAGCCTTGTTTCCCAGGAACAAATATAATTCTTATTTATAATGCAACAAAGGATAAGGCAGGTTTCCTGATTCTGATAAGTGACTCTGTGATTATTTCTTCAATAAAAACCATCATGTCTTTCAGATTATTCTTTCATGTTTTATTCTGGTTTGGAACAGAGAAGGCAGAGACGAGCATCTCTGCACCTTGAGTCACTCCGTTTATTTCCTCATTTATAAAACCCGGGGACCCGCTAGAGAACACTTCAATGGTACTTAAGGACTTTTGAACGCTGGATTGAACTTTGCAGACTGGTCTGGCAGCGGCATATAACCAACGCAGAGCGTCACCGTTTATCAGGTAATTGCATCCTGTGAGATGATAACGCGGCGGCGGGCGCGCGGCGTTATCGCCGCACATCACGACAGAGCGCTCTCCTTGAATAGCAATCACCCCGCTTGCCGAATAAGCAGCGAAGCAACACGCTGCTGGGAAGCCTGTCAGCAAAACACTCGTAGGGTGCATCAGCACGCTCCAGGCCTTGGCTGGCTGTACCCAAAGTGGGAGAAGAATGTTAAATGAAATGTAATCCATTGGATTTTTTGACTTAAGATCCCAATTTCTCTAATAAAAAAAATGCACTGCATTATTTACCATGTCTTCTTTGAAGGTAGCTGTCACCCTGCGATTCAGAAACACCAAACATACTAAGAATGGGATTTTCTGTGTCAAAATGTCCCACTGAAATTCAGACACCTCCTTCTCACAGTCTGTGCAATGCTGCGAAGAAAACAGGGCCTGGACCTCATCGGAAAAAATCCCCAAACAAATGTTGTGTTTATGTAATGATGTATTTATTTAGGGCCACTCCAAACAGATACAGCTGGTTAGACTTGAAAATAACTGCCTGTGAAAACGCAAATATTTTATGTAACTTTAAAGGAGCTCTTGCAAGATTTTTTGATGCGTTTTCCCTGAACGCTCCCCTGCACATCTGGTTATTAGGTAGGTAATTCAGCATCCCTTATTTCCTACGGACGTTGTAAGAAAAGCACCGTGCCTGAGCTCCTCTCCAAACCTGCCCTGGTACAGCATCTGGGGTCAGCACAATAATGCAAAATCCATTTCTCAATTCTGTCAGTCAGCTTTTAAGATGCTAATACTGCAGGCAACGGTCACTCCGAGTTACATTAATAGGCTCTTATTGCGAACAGTGGAATTAGTTTTCAGAACATCCCTAAATGCCCATTTTGATACGGTCTGATGACAGTAGTGGCAGACACCATATAGAGAGTTGAAGGGGCCTGAGGATGAAAACTGGTGGACAATATTATGACAAAGTGGTTTTTCATCAGAAGTCGCTAAGAGTGAAACTGCTCCCTAGGAAAGGCATTTGAAACCTCTCCCTCGCTTGGAGTTTATTTTTATATTGCAAAATAGTCCCTTTTAAAATGGTTTTAGTGGTTTCAGGTAAGTTTGACAAAAATTGATCTTTTAAAATGTCAAACATCATTTTAGAAGACCGATAGCACTGTGACATTTTTGCAGCTATTAAAAATAAAAATGTTGATTCTCTCCAGATTTTTTTCTGGTTGGTAATGATGATTTAAAAAATTCATTATTTTGTCCTAATCTAGGGCTAGGAAACTCTTGTGGGGCATTTCCTGCCTAATCAGGATCATCTACGTAAAAGACTGATGATGCTTCAATTTCTACTCACATGGATATAGCAGCGAGACTCTCCATCTCTCTGCTTCAACACAGAAATGTTGCTGTGGCCAAAATAGCTGCAGGTGGGCCACCTACCAAAAAATCCATTCGATGTCCTGCAGGTTCCCTTGGTCTTCAAGCCATTTTACTAGCACTAGTGAAGTTCACTCGTGGAACATCAAGTGAGATATGTCTGCATGCACCACGGTCAAGGCAGTGATTGCTTTGCAAGCAGTGGATATGCTCAAGTCACACAGTCATTCAGTGCCTTTCCAGCAGACCCTGATGGAAGCTGCTTCTGCTTCTCATCCATAGGGTAGATTTTCTGATAGTGAGGGGCACTGGTAACCCTTCCAGATTAGCTCTTTATGCTCAAACATACATTCATTCAAACTACATCTCTCTGCTGATTTACAAGCAAATACTGTTCATTACCTTTTCTGTCAAACATCATGTCTGCTGATATCAAACATTAAGGGGGGAAAAATGCACATAATTTACAAATCTAATAATGCATTTCCCATCACACTCCTCTGCATTGCCATGGCCACAAAAAGATGGAATCAGCCAAGATGAAAGCATTTTCAGGGCTGAAGTTTAATGGCTAAAATAATTGCAGAAACATACACATCTCCAAAACAAACCACTTCCAGAATGAATAATGCGTGGAGTATCCTCTCATCTACTACTTCACCGCAGTACAAGCTCCCCTGTGAGCAAAACACAGACAATACACCGTAGGGTATTTCAAACACTGCAGATCTCTATGGCTGGGCCAGCTCCACTCTGCTGCAAGCAAACTGCAGGGTTTGAACAGAGGTAAAGAGAGGAGGATGCTGCTCTTCTTATCTCTCTGAAATCCACCTTCAGAAGGTGAAAACAACGCTTCCTAAGTAGGCATTTTATTGGGCATATGCTTGCTTGGGTGGCTTCAAACCCTCCCTTCAGAAAAGCAGATATTTACCAGAAAAGCTTGACCAATGGTACAGCAGTAACTCGCTGCTGGCTTACAAACCCTGCTTCCCATCCTCGGGCAACAGAAATCAGCCTGGCCAGTTTGCCCCTGTTTGAGCATTTGTCCAAACCTTTAACCATTAAAACATGATTTTTCCTCATAAACTGAGATGAATTCCACATTGGTATGAATGTGAAACTGCAATCTATTTATTTTGCAGAAAGCCGTATAAATTAAGACTGGAAAGGCCAACTTATTGAATGTCTGGATAGTATGAGTCACTGCATTTTTATCCAATTAGTTCCCCTTCTAAATTTTAGCCAGCAGATTTGAGGTCACTCAGTATGTGACCTGTTTACTTTAACTGAAAACTACATTTATTTTTCTAGAAAGGCATTTGGAACAGACAGCATTTTAAGTGCAAAAAATGAATAGCTTGAATAAAACATCATTGTACTGACACACACTCCACTTAATGAGGATTTCTTACACTAAATCCCCAGAATATTTTAAAAATGGGAGTAACAACAGAACAACAATGAAAGGAAAATATTTAGTCTAAAAATTAGAAGAAAAAATGGTGAGGTTACCATGACAAAAGAACAAATCGCCTCAGTGCTCTGCTACTACAAGTTCCTAGATGCTTAAATGTGCAATTCTGGGAAAACCAGCACACAGCTCCTCCTGCCTGCACATAACACCTTGCTGGCCTTATCCAAGAGAGCTTCTCTCAACATGTAGTGAATGGAGAATATCTCAACCCTTCGTACCTGATGCTGTGATTATTTATAGCCAGTCTAGTGATGCTTGGAAGCATCTTAACAAGAACAGTTGTTCTCCTCTTCAAAGAGCCACCTTCTGTCACCTTTATGAATACTAATTAGTACAAAACTCAAGAAATTAAGACAGTATTTGTGGCACAGAATAGCAAACGCCCAGATTTTTGTCCCCGTGAACACATTTCTGCCTTTTTGAAAGTACTGCATGCCTCTGTGATCCTGATGCCGTCCCCAAGCTCCGATGAGACGTACCATAAAGACACTAGATGTATTGCCATTTTAATTATATTTCACAAAGCATAGAATAACCTCTCTGCTGTTTACACCGATGACTTTCCATTTTAAGAATAGTTTCAGAATAGAAGGCTCTGTATCTGTAACTGGTCTTCTGACAGCTACATTCCTTTGGATTTAAGCTGCCCCTTTCGTACGCTCTGGTAAGAAAAGTAGCTGCTGAAGACTGAAACATCCTCTAAACTCATTCATGTGCTGGCACATGTGTCAACGATAATATTTTAGTCAGAAATGCAGTCAAAAGAAACTTAGAGGAATGGGTTGAGTTATTAAAAAACCCACTACTAAGTCTAGGAAGAGTTAACAAAGTCTCTCCTTAAAATGCTAATAACAGACAATGGTCTGTGGATAAGTTAATTAGCAGAGCCAGCTTGTGTTTAATTATTTCACTTGACCTGGCGCAGATTTAGACAATAATCCCTTTAGAGAGGGGAAGGGGCTGTTGGAAAATTGTGATGTACCGGAAGAAAAACTTTAAATCTGCCTGAGCTGAGCAGGTAGTCTTCTATCTAAAATTGGAATGATACACTAGTCTCCACTGTAAGACAAGCTCAAATGGAAAAAGAAATGCAGGTCTGAACCAGAGAGATTATGCTAAGGACCTGGTGAGCTTTCCACTTCGATACTTAACTTTTTTCCCCCACTTCCTATTCAGCAGGGATTTTACTATTGAATAATGTATAAGCCAACCCACTGTAGTCAGAGGTGGGATTTCATCAGCAACTTGAAACAAGTGCAACCAGACTGTACCAGAACTCTCTGAACATACTAAGATGTGTGTGAATGAAGAAAGAAAAGGGTCTACAGACTATTAGTGTATGTTGAATTTTCTAATAGGAGAAGCTCTGAAGATTTCCACATTTTAAAAAGGAGAATGGATTAGGTTTGGTATCAGATCAGTCCTATTCTTGTGCACTCTATAATCTTATCCAATTAAGCTCAAAGGTTTGTTTTATCTGAATAGGTCAACCCCAAATCATGTAGCTTTTCAATTTGGTAACATCTCTTCAATAGCTTGCCCAAATACAAGTAAGAATTCATTACAGCTTAACATGTGAATCAGAGGCTACCACACTGGAATGTCAGCCATAAATGAAGTACTGAGTCCTGTTACCTGGAGCCCTGCCTCCAGCTGTGGAGCCCTCAGCACAGGAGGGACATGGATCTGTTAGTGCAGGTCCAGAGGAGGCCACAACAATAATCCAAGGGCTGGAACCCCTCTGCTGTGAGGCCAGGCTGAAACAGTTGGGATTGTTCATCCTGGAGCCTCTGGGGAGACCTTCTTGTGGTGTGTCTCAGTACTTAAAGCGGGCTTATAAGAAAGATGGAGACAGACTTTTTCACAGGGCCTTTTCTAACAGGTCAAGAGGTGATGGTTTTAAACTAAAAGGGGAGATTTAGACTAGATAAAAGTAAGATTTTTTTTTTTACATTACTTTAGTGTTTCTTTCTGCTTGACAATGTTATCAAGGTCTTAAACCCCCCAGTGATGACAGGGCCATCCATTAGTGTCTAAGAAGAAAGAGTCAATGTGTGCAGACGAAACCACAGCCACGCTGATCTTACACAAACTCACATTCACACTGTGCCAACAGATCATCACAATTTGTCTAACCAGTTGGTCTCCAGCCCATTACATCTGAGTCCTGATCATCTTGGTGGTGAATTTTTTTTAGAGGTGAATACCATTGCTATTTTCCTGTCTATTCACTGGACAGGTTCCAAGCCATTTACCAGCCTCTTTTTTTAGAAAGGTCTTTTATTATCTTCAAATACTCTTTAAGTGAAACACATACTCATGCTGTTGCCTTCTAAGGCTCAGAGCCCTTCCTCTATCAGTCTTACTATTCTACCTAGCATCAGATTTTTATAATGGAAAAATAATCACGAAAACCTTTCCATATACATGAGCTCCCAAAACTCCTATTTAGTGATTTGCAGCAATCATGCGGAAGACCAAAAGGCACAGATGATTTTGGAAGACACACGGCCACTGTTACTCCAGAAATGCAAACAGAGAGAATTATTTTTTTAATGTACCTTAACAAGGCTTCAGAGTCACTGACTTAATTCTCTTCTTAAAAAAAATGGCATTATTTCTCTGATGAGGATTTGCTCACATCTTTCCCATCCTTGCAGTAAGGGCTACCAAGGAATCCATTAAGCGATGCTGGACCATTAGGAGTAGATTCAAACCCTCCCCATCTGATAAATTCTGGTATCTCAAATTACTACAAGTGGCCCTCCACTGGGTGTGCAAGGCATTTCCAAAGGCACTAAATGGGGTTATCAAAATGAACCTTCTTCACTGACGAATGGTAAAGCCCCTCCCCATAATTTGCTCAGAGTGGTCATTCTCTGTAATGTGAAAATGAAATGCATGCTGGAATGAAGCAGCAAGCTCCAATCAGCCCTACATCCAATGCAGAAACATAAACCAGAATCAAGCATAAATCTACCGGCTAAAGTCAGCTTATGGCTAAGCAGCTCTTCCCTTGACAGGCTATGCTGCTATGGAAATGGGATAATTCTATAACTGAATAATTTGACCAGCTTTATCTTTAAGTAATGATTTCACGCATATTAATATATAAAGCTTCAATATTTACATTTTTCTTAGATGGACCTGAAAAATTACAAGCTATCAGGGATACCACAGTATTCAGTGATAAATGACATTTACAGAGTGGTTTTCATCCCCTAGAATGACTTTGTACTCCTCAAATCCCTGGGATGGTGTGTGGCAGGCGGGCAGACAGCAAGGGCAGAGCCTGCTGTGCAACAGGGCTGGGGAGAACGGCTTCTTAAAAAGGGAAGCTCTTCTGGAAACATTAAGACCAAGACTAGAAGGGTCAAGTAAACCACAGAACCTGACCTGCTGTATGGAGGATGCTATAGTATTTTAACCACTTGCTTCTGTTAAGACTCCAACAGTTTATGACTGCCTTGAAGTCATGTTCCACAAAGGCTTCCAATCATTATGTGAATGCTGTGAGAAGTGGAAAAGCCACTTACCCTTGGAAGTGTGTTGCAGTCCTTCATCATCTCAGTCACTGGAAAATACTTCAGAAGCCTGCAAGTCTGGAAGCTAAATACAGGGGCCTGTGGTCCAAATTCATAGAAATGGATGTGCCTCACTGGCAAAATAATTACTAATCTCTCACTCTCCTCCTGCGAGTTCAGCTGTGGGTGAGTTTTTCTGCACATGTTTTAATGCAGTGATATGGGAACTTCATCTTTAAAAGCAAGATACTTGTGGCTACACAGAATCTAACAACTTTGGTTTCGTTCTTCTCCAGAAAAGAAAGAATGGAGAGAATGTGAAAACCAGAATGTCTCTCCCTTGAAGGAACTCCTGTAATAGATACAAATAGCAAACACAGTGCATGGTGGATTGTGCCTGTCAGAAGGTGACATTCTCTTACCAATTTTGCTTTAGTCCTCGCTGCTCCTTGGACATGGCTAATTTGAGTGAGGAAAATGGGAAACAGAAACAATTAGGATGCAGTCAAGCCATCTAGATGTCACTTTCTCTCATTCTTTGTATTTTGTCAGCGCACATACATGACTGATAATCTGCACAGACTCACTCATATATCACTCGTATCGTGTCGAGATCCTTCAGCCTCACACTGCAGCAGATGTTCCTCCAGCCCTGCTCAGAGGAGGAGGTGCAGCTTTGCAGAACAACGCATTGATATGCAGTGAGGGGGAATAATTAACAGAGGCCTCGATAATTTAGAACAGAATAAATTCTTTTTGTTATATTACAGGGGTGGAAAAAGGCTTGAAAGCTGCTGGACTCTGCTGTCAGAGGAAAGTTTCCTGGTACAGAAAGCAAGGTTCAGCCTGTGTTACTGGTTAGCTACACTTAACAATACTGGCTGGCTGGTACAGATAAACTCAGATAAAAACCACTGTATTTGGGCAATCTCAGACTAGTGGATTGCTCTCTATGGGACTGTCTCACAATGGATGAGTTATAGCGGCCTCAATGGCTAAATTAATTCCTATCACCAGTGCAATGCCCTCTTTACTCACAGCCAACATCTGAAATGAAGTAATAAGGAGTTCTGAAAAGCTACTGCAATGACCTGGAGATAAATGTACCCAAATAGATACTAAAGATGGTAAAAACCAACCCCTACTCACTTTTTGGAGGAACAGAGTACTGTGGGTTTAAACATAATACTTCAAATCTACCAGAAATGTCTAGCTGCACCAAAACCAGAGTGTTGGAAAATAAATCAACCGTCGCTGCTAATAAGAAGAACTTTTCCTCTTCCCCACAAAAATCCTGCCATTTCATTCATAAATAAAATAAGCCACCAACTCAGTTGTTGGCAGGCTCTCCCTTTTATCTTTCACTCACTTGAGAAAGACTAGCAACATCATGTTTTCAGAAAGCCAACTGTAGTAATCATAGAATCGGATTTCATGTATTTTTAAAAGCATTTGCAGCAGCAGAGCTCCAATCACTTTTAAAAGAAATATAAACATGCAGAAATTTGGAAGAAGTAACTCAGAGCTCCCGGCTTTCTTCATTTCTTCAGCACAAAATGATTGTGCTGGGAAGGGACTTCTTTCTAAAGGAGATCTCAAAAAGTTAGCAACATTACACTACAAGCACAGCAGAGCTGAAATACTTAATATCTCAAATAAGCCTGGATGACATTTGGGATGTCTCGACATTTATTGGCCTGCCAGCAGAGTATGGGATCAACCAGCTCCTTTTCTCTCATTTTTTTTTTTCCTTCCTGCTTGCTCAAAGTCCATGTTCATAAAATATTTAGGGGAAGCTCTTCAGAGGATGATATTGCCTATACTATAGCTCCAGCGCGGGTTTACTGTGCTACTGAGACAGATATTCTGCCACCAGAGAAATCGAAGGAGCTGATGGGGTTGAATTATTGCACCAGGAGCTCACCATCAGCCTGACAGTCTGGGCTCGATCCCCGCCTGGGACGCCAGCGTGAGCGGCAGCGGACAAAATGAGCTAACACGCAGAACAGATCCGGTCCCTTTATGCATGGTTATGAGGAGAAGTGTTACTTTTCAGAATGGAAAACAGAAATACGAAAGTTCTGCCTGTTTCTGAGCCCCAGCTGGGGACAGCTGACCCTTTTTTACTTCCTGTTATTTTCTTCCCAGTGGGGGAAAAAAAAAAAAAAGCTATGAAATCTGGAATTCAGATGCACTGCTAAATTAAGCTGTCAGTGGGGTAGCATCTCCCAGTAGTACCACCCATTTCTGGGGCAGCCTGCCATAAATTAAATACAGGAGCATGGTCCCCTCCCACCCCCTGAACTTTGTTACAACCTGTCCATCTTGTGTGTTCATAGCCTCCCCCATTAATCCACACATCTTGTCCTCCCACCACTATTTGATCTTTCCCTCCTAGTTTCATTAAATCAGTTACAGATTTCCTACGTTACCCTGACGTTTCCCTGTATTACAGCAAGTATCTGCTTTTAACCTTTTCATCTAAGCCTGGCTGTCTGAAGGTACCTTTGAACCTCTGGTGCACTCTAAATCCCTATCATTTTCCCTATTAGTTCAAGGGATAGATGTTTCTTTGTTCCACCTTTGGCATTTCTCACCCTTAGGCATCCAGGAGCTTAAATCAGGCTGTTGCTAAACTGTCCTCCTTTAATAATTTTTATGAAGTGCAGTCCAATTATCTTTATCTTCCTTGGGGATCCATTCAATTAAGCACAGTCATAATGAGTGAATGGACACAGAGCATTGTAACCATATTTACATCCAGATTAACGGGAACCAGGTAAGATAACTTTAAAGCCATCAATATTTTAATACCTCGGCTTTTCATTTTGCTATCTTCAGTGTCAGACACATTTAGAGAGACCAGCACAATTTGAGAGGCTGAGTTTTTAATTTCCTCCTTGGTTTGTGGAAATGAGAATTTAGAAACAGCAGCAAACAACAAGAATGTCTTAAAACAGGTTTCTTGTGGGTCAACCAAAACATTTCTCATGACATAAAACAAGCTGGAATGCTTCGTCCAGTTTCCTGGATGAACTGTATTGAACTGAAGGTAACATAAAGAAACCATTAAAACCCCAGTATTTCAGTGGAAATGCTGAGAGCATTGGGAAGGCTCCTTTAATGAGCATGCAACAGAAATGCTGAGCGAGAAAAACTAGTTCTGAAGTGACTTTTCACCCCTCTGAAAGACAAATGCTGGATCTGGAACACGGACCTGTCTCTCAGATGTGGAATAGCTCTGACAGTTATTTCTGCACCTGCTGTGAGGCACCTTTGCATTGCAGGAGCAAAGTAGAGGGTCTAACAGAGACTGAAAACCTGGTTCTGCTTCAACACAGCTTAACATAACAGTGTCACAGGCACTAATAAATGTGTCAATAAGCATTTGGAGAAATAACTGGTATCCAGGGAATTTATCTTGGTTGTAGTAGTTTCAGCTGAATAGGTCAGATTTGTTAACATTTTAATTTACACAAATCTGCATTCCAAATACTGCTCTTCAGCTCCTTTTCCTAACAAGAAGAAAATGTCAGCAGCAAACCCAAATTTACTCCTCTAATAGCTTTCTCAAGATTTCAGGAAAAACAAACAAAAACAAAAAACCCACCAATCTGTGATACAGTTATGGGAGTGCTTAAACACATTTTTCAATTTAGACCTAATACCATTTTATGTTAATAAACCAAAAACTTTTGCCAATTCCAGATGTAATCCTGAAACGCAGCAGAGAATGCTGGGAATAAACATGTCCCATAGCTTCAGGGCAGCCCCAGGATTGTGCCCAGAGCTGGTTGTTCTGCCTCAATCCAAGCGTCCCTTGCCCAACCTGGTACTCAGCTTGGGACACTCGTCACTGTTTTTCCATGTACAATGTGCCAGCTTGACTTGATTTCCCAGACCCAGCACAACAGGGGAACTAACATGAAGCATACGGTTGCCCTCCAAGTTCTTAGAATACTTCAGATGCAATAAAATAAATCTGAAACGAGACAACTGTTCTGCCTTATTCTTTCCCCCTAATTATCACCTGCCTCTTTTTTTTTCAGCTGATTTGCTGAGATTAAAACCTCGCTCCCACCAAGCTATCCCAATCTATGTCTCTGAAATTAATATAAATCAACGACCTTTTTCTACCCATAAAGCCCGACAGTAAAATGCTGGCCCCTACTGATGTCAAGGGGGCAATAATAGTTCTGTCAGTTCCATAAAATCAGCATTTTCCTGACAGAAAAAAGATCTCTCCTCCAAGTGCTCTGCCACCGTCCCCCCGAGGGCAGCCAGCAATCTCTACAGCACTCGTTTCTCCTCTTCGACTGCAAGCACGCTGCAGGCTTCAGCACTGCCTAGGATAATCTACCTGCTTAAGATTCAGCTAATTTCCTAGTTCTCTAAATAAAAAGAGCAGGGAAAGGTCAAATCTGCCCTAGGTTGTGCTTGCAACGTCTGCCACGTCAGGTGGGAAGGAACAGGCTCTGCTGCTCCTCCTGCTCCCCGAGCTCTGCTTCTTGCCTTCACATCTGGAAGGCTCTCTGCTCGCCCGACCTTCTCCTTGGAAAGCTGTTTCACACGGCATCTACTCCCAGGTCAGCTTGCTCTGAAACTGCGCCTTGGGCAAGCCCCAAATCCGCACCGTTCCCAGCCAGCAGCCCCCGTCCCTGAGCTGGCCCCACTAGCTGCCTCGGGGCACCCCGTTTGCTGCCGAGCTGCTGCTGCTGGTGCTTTTATCCGCTCTCAGCAGCAGCTCTGTAGCTCTGTTCAGGGTTCCTCCTGAAGCCACCACACAGCTCTGTAGCAAAAAGGATGCTCCAGACACGCGAACGCAACGGGTGCAAACCCTGGCGGAGTGATCAGCGCCTGTCTGCTGGTGCCTGGCAAGAGTGCTCTGCAGCAGGGCCAAAGCAGTGCTGCTGGGGCTGATGTGAAAGGGAAAAATGGCCCTGAGGTGCTGGAGGTGTTCAGTCCTCTGAGCGTGGTGTTCCAAGCAGGAAACTGATGCAGCAGCACACATGGGGAACCTGCTGCTCGCTCTGTCTCTGCCATCAGTCACAGGGGAGGGGAAAGAAGAGAAAGGAGAACAAAACCAGTTTCTGGTGCCTTCTCTCAGCAATGAAGCATGCTAGGCTCTCTCAGAATGGATTTCACTTGACTTGTTATCTCTGGGGACTGCCCAAACTGAAACAGCTGAGCCTAAGACTATTCAAGTCCTTACTTCTGTACTTGCTGCACAGCCATACTACTTGTGGCTGGTTGCTCAATAAACAAATGATCCTCCCCATCATTTAGTTGAGCAAGACCTCAATTGCATCAGACAGGTGACAGATACTCCATGAACCACACAGTCCAATGGAGAAAAAAAACAGAAATTAAGTTCTTGGGCTCTCTCCCTTCACATCCATTGATGCCTTCTTCCCCAGTCACCCCAACCCACCACTGATGCGACACTGTTAGTATAATGCTTTGTTCTTGAGCCATACTCACAACCACTGAAGGCAGAGCTCTGTATATAGCTTACACCGGCAGAGTATGTTTTTGTCAGTAAAAATGAGATTTGTTCTGCATTCGGAGAAGCTGTACATTGTAAAATGTCAGGAAGAAGAGGCATTAAAGGCAGAGCCTCACGTAAACCCCAAATCACCAGAAGACATTTTCCCAGCTTGGAAATGACACCAGGATGCCATTATGAAACATGCAAAGTGTTGTTGAGTACAGGCTGCGTGGCTGCTTCCAAAGATAACATGCCAAGAACTAACCGAGATATGTCTAGAAAGGGCTATAGATGTCTGGTACTTTATTTGTCCCCCGAAAGAAGGGGGACAAATGCCAATTTATTCATCCCCCTGCTCCTTCTGGAGTATTTTCTACATCTCTGAGTCGTACAAATTTATGCAAGGAAAATATCAGCTTCATGAGTCTCAAGATTCTCCAAGGGTTTCATCGACTGATATGGATTAAGACAAAAATATCACATCAAAGCCTTGACGCCCCACAGTTGCTGCAGAAGCAAAGACCACGATCTCCACGTCACAACTCAAACTTTTAGAGGCTTAGTATTCAAGACAGGGTTCGGGCTTCGCGAGTCAACAACCCTGAATGGGAAACCTGGTACGATGGCTTTTAAACTCACCTCTCTGTCAAGTCCAGCAGCCACAGTGACAATGTCTCCCGTCTCGCTGTTAATAGTAAACATATTTTGTGATGGGCTCTGTGGGGTCTGAGTCACGATTCGGTACCTCACCATCCCGTTCGCTGTAGTGCTATCGTCTGCGTCATTGGCCGTCACTGTCATCACGTAGGTACCTTGGAACGAGAGAAGATGAAATATCAGGACTATCTCACTGCGGAGCGCATCTGCAGTCTCACTGACTCGGGGTCATGGATTTTACTCAGAAATGCTATGGAGGAGACATCCCATCTCAGTCCAGCCAGCTAGGCAAGGCGAGGATTATGAAAACAGCAACACTGCTGAGACCAGATGATCTGTACGGATACCGATTATACGTAACTGGTATATAGTGAGAAGTCATATGAGGATAGCTATGATTAACTTCTAATTCTTTCAGTGATTGTAAGTTTTAGGGCAGCATTTTTTGTCCTGCAATTTCTTATCGAGTCTCACAGGAGATTATTTTCCATCCAACCACGGCATTCACATGCATACAGAAGTAGAGCTTAATAGTGGAAAGCCCATCAGACTTCTCAGCAGCTTCAGAAAGACTCCATCAATATGACAATGCCCAGTGCAGGAAGCAACTGTCTACTGCCTCCAGTTCTTGCAGAAACGCCCACCTTTCTGGCCCCTTCTGGAGGAAAAAAACCCAACATTTCTACAGAGCAAATGGAACAGCTGCTGCCCAGCAGGACAGAAAACCAATGATTTGGTATGTGTGGCCAGCAATGTATTGAATCGTTGGTTTGTTTCTTGCTAATCATCAGTGTCTTCATTTGCCTTGCAAAAAACAATCCCTACTTTCTAGATACTGTTGGGAGTGCACTGATGCACTGACAGGCTCATTATCACTAGAGTTTGGCAGCAGGGTGTTTTGCTAAAGTGGGAAATTATCATTATGAGGGTAAAAGATGTTACTTGATTGGATGGACTCCTGCAGCTGCATGGTCCTGTGACCCCCCAGAGCTCATAGGGCCCAGTTTTACGCTTGTTACATTGGTAGAAGAAAATGACTAAAAGGGCAGACACATACTGCTTACAAAAAGCAATCTGCAACAGTGGATGAATCTAATGAGATGAGACCTGGAAGGAGGAGTGGGAGGCAAAGAGAGGCATAAAACTCTTTTAGTGACCATCAAAACTCAACAGCATCAGTGGAAAGATAGAAGGTACTGCTTGAACGCTGCTCATTTGGGAATTCTGAACAGGATGAACCAACTTATGAGCCTGTCGTGCTGAGGGAGATGCAAAAAGCGGTCCCAACAAGAACCTGAGCTGATTCAAGATGGAGCCACGCATTGTTTTACAAAGAGCTGAGCTCCTTCTGCCCGCTCAGTTACATGTGAGCCACTGGCATGCTCAGGGATGTGTGGCTTCATCAGAATGGCATCGGTCTCATCTAATAAGCCCAGACCCCAGTTTGGTCACAAAGCTACCAAGCTTCCAGTTCAGGGAAAGCAGGGAGCTGGAGAACTTACATCTGTTTGCAAGAGTGTTCACAAACTCACCCCATGCTCTAAATGGGCAGACCTACCAGTGGCTGCAGCACGCCTAAATTTTGTACCCTAGCCAAGTATCTTCAAGCCCCTTGTCAGGTAGGCAAACCCCAGTACCTTCCCCAACTTTGGGGAAACGTTTCTCATTACTAGCAAAAAGTGGCCTCCTAAGTTTGTATTTTTGCACTGGGGAAAGCACTTTGCTGATCTCCTTCCATCTGGCTCAATCAGGCTCTTTTTGTTCTCTGTGGTGATACATTTCCCTGTGAGTTTTCTTAGTTCAATAAGAATTATAGATTAAAAAATAAATGAATGTGTAAAGCAAATTCTAATGATGAATACATTCCTATCTTTCTGCAATAATCCTGATTCACATTTGTGAAACGAAAACAAACTATTCAACAACTTTAACATTTTTCCCGATCAATAAACTTCAGGAGAGGGAAGCAACACTGAATTCAAACAAGGCTGTACAAGCAATGAATTTTCTCCTCTCTCTTCAAACGCTCTTTTTTCACTCTTTTGCAAAACCAGTTATCATGAGACAACTGATACAAATAAAGACACCAACCCTTAGATAAGTACAGGGGAAATGTACAGCAAAAATTTAAATAGGAAATGCGCTGAATGAGATGTTTGATTTGGAATTTATGTTATCTTAATGCATTCTATACTGAAAATATCTCTGAACAGAATGTCAAAACCTGGGGCTAATGAAAACAGCAGTCAAAAAGGAAAACAGAATCTATTTTAGGACATGTGCAGTCTTAGGACATATTCCAAAAACCGGGTGGCATTTCAGGATTCACTTCTCGTGCAAGAAAAAGCTCAGAAAGGATAGTTATTGGGGCTCCTAGGTTCAGACCAGGGCACCCCACAGTTCTGGTCCCACCTCATCTGGGATCCCTCAGACTGCACTAGGGTTTCCAAACTAAACCAGGACACATGGGAGATGTTGGATTCCCTGGCTGTCAGGGAAACCCAACAGGCTGCTGCTGTGGTGGGAGGCTTGGGGTGAGCTGACAGCAGCTATACTGGTGATGGGAGTGTATAGTAGGTGTCCTTCACTCTTCCCTTCTTTTTACTTCTTTCCTGCAGTGTAGCATTGGACCAATCACATCTGCTCTAGAAAAAAAGGACTACTTCAACAGCGTTTGACCTACATCCCCATAAAGGGAGATGGGACTGGACAAATGTCTCTAAAGTCGTGAACTGAGCACCAGGGAGCTGTATTTCAAGAGGCAATCTGCTCCCTATCTCATATCTTTAATTTCGATTATGAAACCCAACCACAGAGAAAATAAAGAGAGGAACTTGGCATTAATTACTAACTTGTAACTTAATAAAGCATCCTCTGCAAAGGCCCTGTGTGGCTGCAGCATTCTGCAGTGCACGACAGAATCACAGCAGCTGCTTCCTTCCCCAGCTCTCTGCTGCTCTCTGGGACTGCTGTCTGACCACAGTCTGCTCCAACCTGGCTGCACATCACTTCCTCCTCTCTGCGGGCTGGGTGGTGGCTGTTACATCTGTCCCAATGCTATGCACACACAGCTCCCACCTGGCAATGTTGAACCAAGAGTAAGAGGGTGACTGCATCTCCTGTTACTCAAGCTGAGGGTACCACTCCCAAGGACCACTCCCAGGTGAACAGCTGGTGTAAACTACACCACCGTCTACATTCCACTCAGTTTTCTGTATATTTAGTCTGTCTTTAAGCAAGACATATCCTCTAGATACCTGTGTGCTGCAGTGAGTGACATAAACATATATCTGTGCACAAGACTATTCCACAGTAGATATATACTGCTACAGCACCTAACACCTTCTGGGTGCTATATAAAGCCTTCTGCCATCCTAAGACAGTTGGTGATGATTTACCTGCTATAAAAGTAAATAACGTCATGTTTCTACTTCCTATGCATGGGAATGTATCTTCATATACTTTATATTCAAATAAAGGAAATACATTGCCATATCCAGCCCCTATTACCACACAAATTAGGCAAATATACAGTGGCAGACTGCACAGTTCTTAAACGCTTGAGGACTGAGGCTGGTATTGTCAGGGTTTAAGGGAGAAAGTACAAATCGTCCAGTCTGGCCTGCAGGATCACAGAATGGTAGGGGTTGGAAGGGAATTCTGGAGATCATCTAGTCCAACTTCCCTGCCAAGGGAGGTTCACCTAAAAAAGGTCACACGGGTTGTGTCCAGGAGGGATTTGAATGTCTCCAGAGACAGAAAGTCCACCATCTCTCTGGGCATCCTGTTCCAGTGCTCTGTCACCCTCAAAGTGAAGAAATTCCTCCTCATATTTAGATGGAAATTCCTGTGTTTATGTCCATTACCCCATGTCCTGTCACTGGGCACCACGTTGTGTGTATGTGTTTTGTGGAAATCAAAGTATTAACCACACCACCTTTAAATCACTGTATCCTACCCCAAAAGGGAGTGGAAGTGGTTACTGCATACCAGAAAAACTGGGCAAACTCCTCTAAATCCCAGTCAAAACCCCCATTCTGGACTTGAGCCGTTTCTGGGTCAGACCCTGCCAGGGGTGATGGAGCTACAAGATGTGTTTAAATGGGGCAGGAAGGACTTTACACTTTCAGTGTGTGACATTTAGCTTTAAAATAAAGCATCAGCTTTATTTTTTTTTCTGCTCTGAAGAGCTTGCTCTCAAGCCTGCTGACTTTAAATGAATGCATGAAGTGCCAAAACTTGGGAGCTTGCCCCAGTCTGGGCGGCGTATTACATAACAAATACCCAGTCCAGATGGTGATTGATAGAACTGTATTAAACTACACACCTGGCCTAGTAACTCGGGTAGATAACCTGTTGAAAGAAAAACATTTCTCATCCAATAAGGCACATGGTATGTTAAATAAAATACCTAACCTAGTACATCATGTCAATATTAAATCAAATTTGTTGCATGTTGAACAGCTCTTCTGAGAAGCAGATTGAATTATCATGCACAGCTAGTGATGACAAGATTACTGTGCATTAGCTTTCATTAACTAATATGCCAAGTTCATATATCACCTGAGTTAAAATTAATGTATGGCATGACAAAGGAGATCTATCAATAAAAGGCAAGAACCCAAGAATGTGCAATTTCACAATGCATTCCCTTTGATTTCCCAGAGCCTGCAATCTCCTGGATGCTATTTTGTCAAATGAGGTGTTTCTGTTTCAATCCAACAATGGACAAGACACGAGAGAGATGCTTGAAAGCACCCCTTATGGAAAATATTCCCTCTAGATTAATTAAGCTTTCTGCAGGATAGGCAAAATAATGCCTTACAGAATCCGAGGGGATGGAAGCGAAGGGAGATAATTTTTACCTGTATATTCAGTTTTGTTTATCAATGGTAACATGAATTGCATTGGCTTGTAAAAGACTGCAAAAAGATTTTGTTAGGTTCACCGTATCTCGCTCGATCTGTACATGTTGAGGAAAAAAATAAGCAAAACAAGAAAGATAGCTGCCCCTTGAACGCATAAGCTGATAAGCACACAGTCGTAAACAAATGTTCCCCCCAAATCCCTCCAGAATCTGAGAATCAGCTCAATTCTTTCTAGCTGAGAGGGTCCCAAAGCACGCCAAGGACTGCTAATTCACATCACGTTGTCTGCAATCTCTGCTCTCCCATCTACGCAACTTCATTTCTCCATAAAGACTGAGCCTTCACGGTGTCAAGGCGTGCAAACAATATCTTAGCACAGTTGTGCTCCCAAAGTCTTTGCTACGATTGCTTTATAATTACCATTTTTTCTAAGCTGGTTTGATATCCATTAGTTAGATTTAATGCATGTTAAAAGAAAGAGCTAATGGGCACTTATCAGGAATACAAATGAAAAAAAAAAAAAAGAAAAAGATAAAAACCCCTTCCATTTTGCCCTTTATACCACCTATTGTTATAAAAATACACAATCCTTGCTGTCTATGCCTGTGATATAAACAGAAAAAGCTAAAACTTCATCCAATTTTTACTGATAATGCTGATTCTCTATTCAGCTTTATCTTACAGTTTATGTTTTTAATGGTTGGTAAATGGTTGTGGAATCATTAAAGGTTGGTTAACCTTCTCAGTCTAATTTTGACCTACAAGATACTTAATTTAATCATTCCCCCATAGAAAAGGATTGAATCATTATGTGCAGACATGTGGTGATGGCCATATTACATTAGATCTTCATTAACCCAAGTTAATAATGGCTTTGTACTAATGGAAACCTCCCCTTCCTCCTCATTTTTTTTCCCCCCAAATTGGAAAGCTCACTTAGTGAATACTCTGCATCTGATGCAAGATAAAGAGAAGACAGTAATTGATGGAAAGTTTAAATACTGAAAAGCAGTGTAAAATTTACAGCATTTCCTAAAAATAAAATCTTCCATTCGGAAGAGTTTCCTGATACTTGTTTTCTTCCCCACATCAGATGGGAATCTCATGGCTCTACTCACAATAGGAACACTTTGCCCTTTCAGTCATTTCATTCATTGCAACAAGTTCTGCAGAACAGAAAGAACTTCACTGGAAAAGCAAAAAAGCCAAAACCACGTTACAATGAGAAGTATGATGGGATCCTGAAGAAGTTCTCAGAGTACAACTGAGTACAACAGTAATTACTTGGATGCAGCTTCCCTATGTAAAATACGATCTTTCTTACCAATAAACACAGTGAAGTGTGTGTGTGCTACTTGTCATTTTAACTGATCAATAAAACTAACAAGCTTCTTTCAGCCTTGCACTAGAATGTAGGGGGGGCTGTCTCCAGGTACACAGGCTGCAGTGCCACCAAGCCACCCCAAGTCTTTCATTAGCCCTACCTGGGGTACCAGTAGCAGCCTATATGGCACAGCATGGAGTTCCTCATGGGTAAATTTACCTTGACAGCAAGTATGAATTTGAGAATGGTATTTGGAGATCTGCTGTAGTGTTAAAGATGAAAACATCTCAGCCAACAAACATTTATCCTCAAGTTAAAAAACCCAGAATGTATTCAGTAGGTAATCTGAAGCATTTTCACATGCACATTGTTAAGGGGTTCAAACAAAAAAATGGGGAGCCACCTCACCAAAGGTGCTGAGTGGAGTTATACACATAAATAGGAACGTATGCAAGACGTCAAGATGACAGAAATGCCTGAAACTCTACTGCGGATGTAATAAATTGCAAATATACCTAAATTAAACTGCATCCCACATGCTCTAGATAGCAAACTAAGTAGAAACAGCACTTTCCTTCTGAATTGTATTCCTTCAGTTGTAACTGATAGCTACTGCCAGTCTCTTTCACCATTATTGTTGTAATCATTGGCAAATTTTGACCTTTCAAGCAGCTAACCTAATTCATAAAGGATGCCACTTCCTAATTAGCGGAGACAGCAGATTCTCAGCCTCAAACAAGGCAAGAGACAACCTAATGAGAATAAAAAGAGCAAGTGGGTCTGGAGAGATGACTGAGCAAGTCAAAGAGAATGCTGTCACCTGGAACTGAAATAATACCTTCTTATTGTTAAAAATGAAATAAAACCTCCGTAGAGAAAAGGAACGGATGCAGTGAATGCAGCATACACATGGGCATGGCCACATCTGAAGATAACTCCTGTACAGCAGCCAGCAGCCTCCAGAGACCCCTCGTACCGCGGAGAAATAACAGAAGTAAAACTTCAAGATGGGCAAAAGCGCATTCAGCCTGTGAGCAAATAGATCTGACTGCATAAATCAATGAGCCTCAGCTCGGCTGAGCTCCTGCAGATGAATCCTCTTGATTCCCAGGGGCTAATTGAAAAACTGGAGAAAGCGTGACTTTGGACAAGATATCCCGAACACCAGCACCAAAGTGTGCTTAAAAGTATGGCTAGGTTTCCTGCTCAACTGAAAGCATATGCAACTGGTGAAATCACGCAGACCTGGCTGCACAAAACCTGAGACGTAAGGCATCTTCCACAAGGCTTGAAGCCAGTTCTTGAATTTGAACAATATAATATAATATAAATACTACATTACATATAATACTATGTTATTTGTAAGTGCTGGTTAGAAGGAGGCAGAGAGTGGACTATTGCAGTATTGTAACTCCCTTCTAGAGTGGTCTCAGAACGTGATTTCCCAATTTATTTTTCCCTTATATCAACTTGGCCATTTTTTCTGGATGGAAATACCATCAGTCTGGGGATTTGCATTTTTTTTTCTCACCTACAGTCCTGTAATTCACTTCCTTGCTCTTGGGACTGAATGCTTCTGAAAAGGAAATTAAGAGCACAGATTTCATAACCACTCACCTCGAAACAAAATGGGAAGCACTACCACATGTGTCTGCAGAAAAACAATTTCTTATCTTCAAATTGTGCTCGGCTGAGCAAAAGAACTTAAAAAAGAATATTGTGTATCCTAAGCCTGTATGCAATATGTGAGAGAATAGAGTCGAGTTGGACAAAGCCACTTTTAACAGCATATAAAGTGCAAGGGTAAGAGTAGCACCTACCCAAGCTGCAGAAGATGGCACAGCACTAATGCTTATATTTAGGCTTGTGATGAACCCAAATGTAACACCCAACCTGTGAAGAGCTCTGGGATGACTGGAAGAATCTGTTGAGACTGATTCTGACTCTTAAAGATTCTACCTTTACATGATTTCTCTGAAACATAGGCTATTTGCACTATTTCTGGTTTCTCAAGCTATCACCAGGAGCATGTGGCTGGCATGCACCCTGGCCTCCCCAGGCCACGTCACCACCAGCAGCTGAGTGCACCCAGGTCCCTAAACCTGTTCAGGTGTTCTGTTGAATTAGGACCTTCCTAAATGAAGAATACTAAAATGAATTTACCTCCAAAGCTGGTAAAATAATACCGAAGGTTTTAATTCTGAGCAGCACTAGGGCATTTTTGGGATGGGTTGTTATGGAAGAAAGGGATTTTCACTCAGTGTGCTACTAATTTGCAAAAATGAAGCATCTTTTCTTCAGATCTCAGGCACTGCTGCTTTTGTTTCCTCCCTGGCCACCCAGCAACACTGGCTCTGTTCTTTCACTGAAAGAACAACCTGCAGGACACCAGGCATCTCTTTATGAATTGTACTGGCAGGCTGGAGAAGAGAAACAAGCCAGAATCCAAATTCTCCACTTGAATATATATACAAAAGCAACTATATGCCTTAAAAGATTAATTTCAGAAGTCTTAAATTGCAGTTTAATTTGAAAAACTAATTCAGGCTCATAATTGGCTTTCTGTTCAAATCACTGAGGCTAAAGATTTAAATTCTTAATATTCAGATGACTTTCAAGTTTCTGGCCCCATCTGTGCATTAGTCCATGGTGTTAATCTCTGAGGGAATCTCTGCTGGCATAGAAATAAAATAAACAAACTGGGACACTAGTAGAATAATCAGCTTTTAAAAATCCTTGGGTTTTTTTTTTATATACTGCTTATTTTTATGAGATTTCTTTAACTCAATTTGCCACATATAGATTTGGCTCCCAGCTATTTAATTTTTCATGTGGCACACTATCAACAATTATTGTATCTGAGTTCCATGAAATCAGGAGGAGATGGGGAAACTTTAAATTACAACATTTCTCATGTAAGAAATACTAATATTCCACTAGTTTGGAGTACTGTCCATATTTAGCACTCTTTCACACCGCTCCCAGGGAGGGTGGCAGGAGTAAATTATCCTACACACCACCATGAAAAACAAGGAGCTGGGTGAAACTTCTTTTAAAAGAGGCGACTTGGACTTTTGCTATTGACTTGAAAGAGCCTGAGATGTATACAGACAGTTAGTGAAGTGGAAAGGATGAATGGGAATGGAAAAGGCCAGCCTGACAGGAACAAATTGTTTTGGAGAGATGTGTTAATTTTTGACAATCTTTCTGTTAAAACAAAATAGATACAACCCAGAGCCGAGCACTCGAGTCACTGTGGAGCGTTTCACATTGACCTTTTCAGAACTGAACGCTGTCGTTAAGTAAGACATCCACATCCTACCATAAGGTACATTCTGTGGTGGTTACATCAAAACTAAGCTTCTGCAGTGACCAAAATAATCATTCTCCATCACATTTCTGGTTTGTGATTAAATCCCCTTTTTTCTTTTACATTTAAGCATTTTCAGTCTACCTTACTGAGCAATTTTTTTTTTTTTTCCCCCAGAAACTGTAGAATTTCTTTTGAAACAGCACTCCCCAGGGACACCTGTGCTGCAAGCCCAGCAGTACAAGTGCAGGGGCTGGGCTCAGGGCAAGCAGTAACTGGTGTTGTACCAAGGGGAAAAACTCACCCCAAAGTCCATCTCCATCCTGCTGTGAGGCGGTGGAGCCTCCACAGCGCGGATCAGAGACGTGGGCTTTGAAAGGTCAGCAGAAGACCTTGCAGGGTGGGCAGTGTTGGGCAGCCAAGCTATGCAACCCATCCTGCTTTATCAGTGCTCGAAAGGCAAGTTCTGCAGCTCCAGGAGAACTTTGCTGATTAAGGCTGCCAGAGGGACCAGGGGAATTTCAGATTGAGCTTGCAGCTGCATTTTTAAAACTTGGCTGTGTTCTTCATATAGAGGCAAAGTTCAAAGAAGCAGAACATTATTCAATATGAGTAAAACATGGTCTTTTAAGATACACTTTCAAACAGTTGCATGTTAAATCAAAACAACTTGTAGAGGGGGAGAGTAAGGAAGAAAGATGGTCCTGTGGAAAAGAAAATCCTGCATCACTGTTCCCATTCTGCATTTTTGGAAGGGCCTGCACTTACACTTTAAATTGTCCAGCTGCATGACCTTATGCTAGATAAGCTAGAAATGCATTAAAATGTTTTCCAGAGAGTATAAGAAAAGGGAAAAGAAATGTAATTCAACTTAAGAGATAACACACATTTGAGGATGTCGAGGGGCCGGGTGACAACACACGTGTTCACACTACAGAGAACTTCACCAAGAATGGGCTCCTGATTTCAAGAACACTATGTTACGGTGTAAAATACTGTTTCAATTAAGTTATTATAATCTTAACCAGCAACAACAACCTATTATAATTAATAATACTTGATGATTTCTTTTCTATTCCCGTCAAGGGTTGCTTCAAGGTGACTTGCACACTGCAGAGAGCATGCTCCTTGGAAACCCAGGCAGTCTGAGTGCTCTGCAGTCTGGGAAGCCCCTTCACTTAAACCTCATCAGACTGCCTCTAATGAGTCTCTTCACATTGCTGCCAATTCTTCCAGCTCTTAGACAATCCCCTTTGAAGGATATTTGTATTTTAGGCTAAAGTAAACTTGCTTCTTCTGTGGGAGGCTAAGTGCCCAACAGTATCCCACTGTGCCACAGGTTGGAGTACACATCCTTCCTGCATTCCCATTTTCTTGGTTCATTCTACCACCTTTTGGTTTATTCACTGTCAAGTCAGTAGGTCACATCTTACTCGGCCAACCTGCCACCCCCTGCCATGGCCAGGCACAATCTGCAGCTGTCCTGCAGGGTCAGAGATGAGGCACATTGCTCTCTTCCAGCTCACCGCACCCTGGCTGCTCAGCGGGGCCCAGGCTGCCCTCCGTGCCGCAGCATCCTCCGGAGGCACAGCCCCGCCTGCGGTGCCCACGCAGCAGACACTGTCACTTCTCCCTGTACCCCGGGGTTGCTGTCACAGCTCTGCAGAGCTCTTTCCTGCTCACTTTGAACAGGATCTGCTCTATTGATCCTGCAAACACCTTGCAGGGGCTTTCCCTGCAGCTCAAGGTCATTGTGTCCTGCTCAGCCTGTGCTCAACAGCATATATTTGATGGGTCTTGCTCTGCAAAATTTCCATGGGTAGAGCTTGAGCTCCATATGTCCCTTTTTTTGTTCCTTTTTTTTTTTTTTTTTTTTTTTAAATTTTATTTAAAATGGGTGAAATTCCTACTGACTTCAGTCATTGGCTGCTATGCTAGCTGCCCTCAGAGTCAGCATTTATTTAGGGTACTCTAATACTCCAGCCACTTTTCTCATAAGAGGTGTGCAAAATTATTAAGAACATTGCAGATACTGTGGTAATTGAGCACTACTACATTTTTAATCACAGCCATTATAAATGGGCATATGGAAGATGTGAGAAATAACAATTGTATAGGATGTCCAGGGATGCATTTTCAGTCCTCAGGCATAGTTTGATAGCAACAAACAGTGGAAAACAAATGTTGAACTCCTGAACATGTAATAAGATTTTTTTTTTTAGTTTGCTTGAAGCCAATCTGTGCTTTATACATGGATATGCACACATATGCATATACATATTTATAGATGCACATACACATGTAACTTACTGTTGAATCAATACTGAATGCCTTTTGCTGTTACTTCTAAGAATATGCAATGTCCTTCATTTGTCAACCGCTGCCACAAATAAGCATCAATTCCGGATGCATATTTTTCTCTTGCAATGCCTGGTGTGGTACCTCCTCCGTTATTATAATATTCTGATGCATCTTGAACTATAAAAATGTTTCCAAATCTCTGCAAGATCTACACTTAGCTAAATACGTTGTCTAGACTTGTCTCTACACAGAACAGGGATATGTAACTTCAGGGCAAAGGAGAAGCACACAAACACCCACAGGAACTCTATGACTTCTCTATCACTTTCTCAAAGACACAACATCATGTTTGTTGCCATGTACATGGAATGAGGGCTTCAGATGCCCAAATTCCCAAGAGGTTCTACAAAAGCAAAGAACAGAAATTCAATACTAATATTAACCTTTAAAAGAATACTGATTAAACAGGAAAGAGGGAAAAAAAACCCCCAACAAATACATCAAAGACAAATGTAATTGCTTTTGAATAAAACCAGATTGCTTTCTACCTACCTGCCTTAAAGGCAAGCACTCCAGCCTGGGATACAGAATACCAAAAATCACTGGTAGAAGCAGAAGCACAAGTATTTTGCAGGCAAAGTTATCCTATTTTGATTTAATAGCTCAAAGGCTTATCTGGGTTTCAGACACGAAGAGGATGCAATTTACTGCTTCCTTCACACAAATAAGCAGAACTAGTTAAAACATTTGGGAACACTTTGAATATAGATCTGTCCTACAACAAGATGTAAGAAATGTGATTTGTCATGGAAATGTTGCATCAATCTTCAAACCTTGATAGGCCCTGAAGTGGCCTTCAAACAAAAGCCAGAAAATCCTTCGGGAAGATGCCATTAGAGCCATCAGCACGGAGACTTCTCGCATCCATCCCCTCCGCCGAGCAGAACCGGGGTCAGCAATCTGAAGCTGACACGTAACCACCCATAGCACATCAGGGAGGGAGCTGTACCTATTCCTTCCTCAAAAATAATGTCACGTTCTGTCCCCGCTACGTGTCACCGCAGCAGCCCATTCCTCACAATGCTGAAAGACAATCAATCATGACTGAGAATCACCTTGTTAAAAATAGTGGCCACCGGAGACTTCCCCGTGACACCTCAGGCAGCAGGGAAGCCATGATAAATGTTTGCTGACACAAAACAAAGTCACGGGGCATTTAACCCCTCAGCTGACAAAACAACCGAGGATAAAATTAGTCTTGGAAAAATCTCCCTCTGATTTCAGGAGACTTCCAATTGTACTGGTGACAGTTTTCTCCATATAAATGATGTTCAAAGGATAAATACACTCATATTAGTTATGGTCAGCATTAAGCTAAAGCAACCTTGCCGCCATGTGGAAACTCCAGGGCTACACTGCAGATAAATAACAAATCAACAATATAGTTGAGAACAACAAAATACAGTTGAAAAAAGGCCCTTTAGCTGTATTTTCCCAAGCATATAAACATGTTCATGTAAAAAACATCACTTCTACTCTGTGTACACTTACACTCTCACTGATTTTTTCACTCGTATCCTACTTTGGCATTTTCCTCATTTCACCCTCTGTAAGAAAAGTCCATAAGGATGGAAGATAAGGCTGCAATTCAAGCGGGAATATTCCCACTTCAACAGGCCCCAGATAAGAAGGTATCTTCTTCACACTTTGGGACATGGACCTACTTGGAGTCTCGACTGGGTGCCAGATATTGAGTGTACTGGTTTGGCTCAACTAATGACTGGATTAAATATCAAAGAGGCAGGTATTCTGCATTTAAAGGCACAAGGACAGTGAGAGGCCACTGCCACCTTGGCTTTCAGAACTCTCTAGGAGAAGAACAGCCCTGTCTACGTGCAACAGGCAGATGAGAAGGGCAATAGAGAGCATCACTCTACAAAACTGCTGCTTTGGCTAATTCCACATCTGGGAAGGAACCACCTCCATCAATTTTCAACAAAAATCCAGCAACAGCAAACCTCTCCTGCCTTCCCACTATTTCAGGAGGCAAAGCCACCACGCCAGATTAACATTTGAAAGCCGGTGATAACTGTAAGACTTTTTTTTTTTCCACTGTACCTGGTTTAGAGCCTTCATCAACAGATCCATTATAGACTTGGTTTATAAACTCCGGTCTGTTGTCATTCATATCAATCACATAGATGTAAAGGTCAATAGGATTCTCCACCTTGTTTCCATTCATATCCACCGCGTGAGCCCGGAGCTGGGGATAAGCACAACGAAAGCATAATATCAGCAATTGGATTTGTTGCAGAATGAGAGACCATGTTTTGTAAGAATTGACTTCACCTCATAAATACTTTCTCAAAATTGAACTGAAGGGGGTATCTAATTCCAGCAGAAGGCAGTGACATGGTTTCCATTCTAGACTCTACACATGGACACTTTTTAAAGGCGTAACATAATATTGAAATAGTATTTTAAAATAGCAGCTGTTAGTGGAAACACTTCAACTCTGGTGTACTGATGCTATCTCCTTCACTGCTAATACACCCCTAAATTTTAATTTTTCTCATGTAGTGAACCTTGTCTGAAAATCAGCAAATTTTGCTCAGTTCCAAACAGAGTCAGGAAATGAGTTTGACTTGAGAGGTTTCTTATGGGAACCTGAAGCCTTTCATAGCCACAATAACAGGGATTAATCAGTGAAGAGATTTCAGAATGACATTAGTATTGTTTATTCTTTGTTTAATCACCATCTCTAGGAACAGCAACAGCTACCAACCCTATTGCTCTATGCACCAAAAGATATAAAAACCAGTCCCTTTCCTTCAAACGATGGGAGCCCCTGTGGCACTAAGAATGAAATATTTTTCTCAGGCTTGACTGAAATACCCAGTGATGAAGCATTACAATAACCAGAGCCACAGTGTTAAGTCCTCAGTTAAACTGGAACTGCAGCTTTATCTTATTAGCAATAACCATCAGTAATAATGCTCGAAAACAAGAGCATCTGTTTTCTGAACAAAAGGGACAGATACAGCATGTCAAAATGAGTAATTAATAAAACAAAGCAATCAACAATAGTCTGGAACAATCAGTAATCAGGTGAAAAAAATGGATAGCTTTCTCATTAAAGAGAACAGATGGCTACTCTAAATGGTGTGTGTGCTGAGCAGAGCTGCGCATCTCGGCTTCGGCAAAAAACCCCAGACAAGCGAGGAAAGGGCTGCACGGCCCCTGACGATGGCTGGGCAGTGGAGAGGCATCGCCTGGGTGTGAGTGCTGCAGATTTGGTTTGTCATCCCTCTTTGTATCAGCACCTGTGAGCATTGCTGAACCTCCAGAAAAATCATGGACGGTGCTCGGGACGGCTGCCTGACATCCTGCCAGGTTGGAGGGATGAGGATGAAGGCTTCGGAGGATGTTAGCTTGGTGCAAGGGCTGCCTGGAAGAGTGGGGATGAGGGACAGGGGACACACCAGCTTGTGCCTTCAGAGGGATCAAGGACGCTGGTTGCTCCCAGCAGCACTCTGGGCCATCGGGCTGCTGCTGGGAGTTGAAGCTCCTGTGCCAAGGAGGTCTCCAGCTCCTCTGATGCATGACAAATAAATGTGCTAATTGCATTAGCACTGGCTTCCGTCTTTCACTCTCGCTGTGCCTGTGATTGATGCAACTTTCTCCTTAATGTATGGTGTTCAGAAGTCCAGAGCTTAACAAAAGAAGCTGCACGCTATTAGGATGGGCTGGATTAACATTTAATCAAGCAAAGAGAACAAACTGCCACATGAAATGAGCTGGGAGAAAAACATTTCTTTAAAAGGAAGTTAAGCAGCACTTTTTCTTTAAAGATTGAGGAAGTCCGGCTTCGTTTTCAGTACAGGATGTACCATTTGTATTTCATGACTTGTAATGCTCTTAATATCTGCATTTCTTGCCTGCATACAAACTGCTTTGACTCCCACCTGTTGAGCTATCCTTCTTCACGTCACATGTAGCAATTCAATAACTTTACCAGTCAGAGGTCACACTGCCTTTGAAAAAAAGTAATTCAGAGCTAAAATTAAAGTTATTATCTTCAAACTGAGGCAGCACTGGGCTCTCTGTAGCTGCCTTTCCAGCAGCAGAAACAGTTCCATTCAGAGATAAAGCAGGGAGCAAAGCTGGTATCTTCCCCCTCAGATCTGACTCTCCCCCTGAAAATTTTTAATTACTTTTGATAGCTTTTGTTTGAAATCTCCAGGAGTAAGGGATTTCTCAGCAATGCACGTCTATCTGCTTGTTGCTCTCACTAAGCACATGTACCTACAAATGCGCTACTGCCTGTTCTCCAGGATAAAAAAGATTCAATAAGTGAGACTGCAGGAATCTCATCAAATCTGAGGTGACACGTGCAAGTGTCGCCTCTGTCCTAAGACCAGCACCAGCCCCTGGGCTGAGTTACGGGAGGGAGGACAGTGCCTGGGGACAGGGACACTGATGCCCTGACTAACAGCTCTTGGGCAGCCAGGAGGACGGCACCCGCTCGCCCAGCCCAGCAGACCCTACACCTTCCCATCCTGGATTGTGCTGGTGTCTGGGTGTCCATAGCTGCTCTTCTTCCATCCTCCAACGCAGTTGTTACTGCTGCCCATTCTGCACATCCATCTTCTCTCTCCTACTTTTTGCCTGACTTCAATGAACTTCTCTCTTTCTTCCTCTTGGGCTAACTCGCATGAATTTTCTCCGTTCATATTCTTCCAACAATTCTCATGTGCCAACGCCTCCATATCTTTCCACAACACGCTGCTCCTCTGTGGTCAGTGCCAACCGCAGTTGAGGGAGAAGAGAAGCTTGAGCCAGAGGGCTGAATCTCAACTCAGCTCAATGGGAGCTCTTCCTCGTTAGAGACCATTCCTCATTAGAGACCATTCCCAGTGGAGAGAGCAAAGGAAGGAGGGATTCCAGTGGGGCAATCTTTCCATTGGGAAACTAGTCGTGTCTCCAAGGCAGATCAGATACTACATTTCTCTTCCTTAATTCATCTTCTCCCTTGTTTTCCTGCCCTATTCTTTGTATTAACAAGGCATCCTCAAGCCAGACAACACACTTAGTTCCCGAGTCATTCTTCAGATGCTGAGACAGGGCTCATTTGTGCGAGGCATAGTTTGAGTCTAACGTGGTGCTCAGCGGCTCAGGCTGCCATCTGCTCCCACCTGTGACCCAGCGGGTGTTTTGGTGGTAGAGTGATGGATGGGATGACAAACAGATAGATGCATGTGAGTGCTTTGCGGCACTGGGCAAGGCAGAAAAGGCGATGGCTGTGCTCTGTCTGACACACACGTCATTTAAAGTTGGAAAAACCACCAGTGAAAAGGCTGGTGAGCACAACCTGGGCCAAGGGACACTTGCCAGACTCAGGTCATGCACGAGTATTCAAATGGAAGCTGGTGGTGGCTGGCTGGAGACAGTTAAGAAACATTTATAAAGTTGCTTTGAAATATTTACATTGTCCCCAAGAGGGAGAAACACGACAGGAGTAGAGAAAGAATAAATAAAATCAAGTGAAATACCTTGCAGAGGATTCTGAAAAATTAATACAGGTAGCTGGCTAATCTCTAGCTAGTGGATCTCTCTGCTATACACCAGCCAAGGAGCTGGCTTGATATTCTTTAACAAATATTGTTTAAAAGTATGACAATCATTGCTATCATATTCAGCAGCAACTACCATAGGTCTCTGAGGTTTTCCTACTGACAGCTTCCAGGGTAAATGTAGCTGTTGGCATACGAATGATTCAGTATCATGATTATTGATTACACTGGAGGCTGGTGGTATCTGAAGGTAGTTAGTCAAAGTCAACACAGTGAATTGTGTTAAATATGAATATTACTTACGCACTAATACTACTAATACAAATATACATTATCAATCAGTGACAGAGCCCTTAAGCAATAAGCATACAATGTCATGCCTAATTTGTGTGCTCTTAATTGTGATTAAAAGTTCAAATTAGAGTATTGTGACACAAATGGCTGGCATTACTCACTAGAACTTGGTTCAAAATACTGGAATTAGCTCTTGTATCCCTTAATTTCTATTAAATTTCTTTTGTGTTCTTGCATTTCAAACAATTCCTTCTCAGACTATAACTCACCTGCTCTGCTCCAGCTATTTCTGAGACAGTAATTCATCAGTCTGATGCTGAAGGCGTGTGTACACATGTGCCTGGGACTGGATTAGGACTTGCTTCAAAGTTTCCTAATAATACACGTTACTCGAGTATCATAAGCAATGACTACTTACTGACGTGCTTATGCTGATGTCTTTTGAAAACAAAGCTTGAAAAATGTCTTGGAAAACTAACCTGCCAATTTACTATCCCTTGTACTTGCCAGGCCTACCTGCAGCTTGATATGAAACCGGTGTCTGGATCAGAAAAGACATTCAGTCACTAATTCTGTCAGCAGTACAAACGGGACTTTGGGAATGCAGTTAAATAAGGCCAAGAGAACTCATGCATATTAAATATTACTACCTGCTGAAACTTATTTGGCATGCAATGAACATTAAGGGCTGGCTACATGGGGAGATGCACCAACACACGTGTGCCGCAGTGAGACAGCAGCAAGATGGGGGTGACGAGCTGCTGCTTGTGCTGAGCGAGTGCCCTCGGGCTGTATCCCCAGACACTGACACTAAAGATGCTGGAGCGGCTCCCGCAGCAACGCTCAGCGCAACACGTGTGGTTCCACACCACAATGTGGTATCGGTTAAGAGGCTGCAGAGCCCTTCTCGTTTTCCTCTGCTCATATCGGCAGCTGACTCTGCGTCTGGGATGTCTGCAGGGTCCCTGGAGAGTTTGTAGTCTGCTCTGTAGCGCAGGCGAGGAAACAGATGAGGCCAAAATACAGCTGAACTTGCGATGACTTCCTGTTGTGCTGGGAGGTTAATGCAGCAACACCAGCACACACTGCACCGGGGCACACACGGTGAGTCCCAGAGGCACAGACATCTCTGCATACATCAAGCTTGGAACGATCCTCCTTTAAAAGCTCAAGAATGATGTTGAAAACAGGGGAAGTTCTGCTACAGAACTCCCGATCTAATTAGAAAGTATCTGTTTCACCTTAGGGAAAAAGGTAGGTTTCATCAGACAAATGGCTTGCTAAATGCAGGGAGAGTTAAAACACTAGTGTTTTAAAAATGGTAGTCCTGAAGCACTACAGATAATTATACATCAGAAAATATGTGTTGAAAATGTAGGAGTTAATGAAACAGAACTCTTCATATGTAGCCTCACAAACACTTGCAAATTATTATTATTTTTTTTTTTATAATTAGTTTTTAGATTACCTGGGAATGAAAGTGGCAAGGACAACACTCGACAGTGACAGAGATGCTGAAAAGACTTCATTTTGCTTAGGCCTGCAGAAAATACGAAGCTGTGTAACCGCACCCTTCTTCAGCCAGAGCAGCAAGCCTGTACTGGACAAGCCGCCCGCATCCTACTGGGTAAAAAAGCCCAGAGACCAGGGACGGTGCCTTGCAGCTCCACTGACATCCTTTACTCCAGCTGAAGAGTTAAGCTACTCATGTGAGCTATAGAAAACTCAACAGCAGATGTCAAACCAATTTAAAGGTGGCCAAACTCTACAGTTCAGATCCAAGCTTACACCTCAAGTCACTGCTCTTTCCAGCTCTCAGTATAAACCTGTCTCCAAGGCTGTCTTTCCTTTCAGTTAGAGACTCAGCTATATGAAGTGGCATAAATTCATTGGCTTCTGTGAAATCTGCAACAGCCCAGACACTGGAGTGTAGCTTCTTTCTGGAAGCTGGCCTAATTTTTTCCACTTTTTAGGATTGTCCATTCCTACTATAAGTTTCTGCCATGAGTTCGTGTCATTGCTTTGTACATGGCATCTTTAGAAAGTCTTTGTAGAGGAATATTACATGAACAATTGATGGTTCAATAAATCATCTGTCCATTGCTGTTGAGGCTGAAGGATCTAAAGGCTGTTTACAGTCATGACTTAAAATGTTCTCCATCACCTTCTACTGTTCTGCTAACAAAGATTTTCTGTCAGTTGCTATTCCTGTCTATAAGGTCTCATAACATACTTATCAGTTATTCACTCCCTTTAAACTACATCTTCCCGTAACCTGCAGAGTGTGAATGTGCTTATTTACATATGGATGTCACTAGTTCAAGGTTTCCGTAGGGCACAGAAAAGGCTGGAAATACTGCGGCGCGTACGAGGCAGACTTACCCAGCCACTTACTCAATTCACTCTAACCAGGAGTTTAAATTTGCTATTATGGGGCACATAATTTGTTATTATGGAGGACAAAATCTTTTTAATCTTGTTTTTGCCTGTGTCTCATAGTAGACATCACAGTGGCTCCATCAAAAGCCTTAACTTGCATATGGTGTTATTGGCTACACTGTTGTAATAACCTGGCACTGCTGAAGCAATATCAACACTGAGAAGACACTCACTGTATCTCAACCATTCCTTTTTTCAAAACAACCTCTTCATATTTTCCTAGGCACAACAAACAACATAATTGTTCTTGTTCACAGAGGATAAAATAATTTTCCTTCAGATCTTCTTTTACCCAGGGGAAATCTCTTTTTCCACCCAACTAAAGAGGTAATCTATTTTCTTTATCCTTCCACCCCAGTCCAGAAGCTGTGTCAACATGGTTAACTGGATACCTGATAAAGCTGACAGAATGTGCATCTCTGATGGCACAGTTAGGAATATGGTGTCAGTGGAAGTGACCCGTACCGCTTCACTGACATTACAGCATCCCTGGGAACCGCTATTACGCTGCCGATGGATGCGGCTAAAGCGGCTACAAAGCAATCCATGAAACAACCTTTCACAACCACTCCAGGAGAGAACTAAAGCGTAGACGCAGAAAAGCGTTTGAAATTTTGCAGGGCTATCATGTAGGGTGCAACACATTTTTTTAGCAATTTGTGGGGCCGTATCTGCTGTGCAATTACGCCGTGCAATATAGGGGCTAAGATTTATATCAAAACATAACGGCCAATTACAATGTAAGTATTCTGCAGGTAGAGCATTTTATGAACTAGGATAGCATGAGGCACCACTTTTGAGTGTAATTAATCTTAATTAATTTCATCATATTTAATATTAGCCTATGTGCATATTTAGAAACTTGTCTGACACACCCCCATCGTACTGCCTGAGCATCTCCTAATGATTTCAAATGAAAAATGACTATACCAATTATTGCATGTTTAGCTGCAGTACTGATTCCTAAATTAGTCACTTCCCAAGACGTGCTAATGTAACAATTGGCTTCTCAGGGTTTTGAGGGGTTCAGTCCACACATAAATTTGCATGGACTTAATAAGCATAGTGAAGTTGGACTCCTTTAAACAAATGACTCTGCGTCCAGAAAGGACGTGGCTTTAATGCTGCTTTGCATTGCTTTGGCTGATTTAGCAAGGGCAGGTTACACTAAAGGAAAGCAGAAACAAAACCATCCTCTTTATGCACACAAACTGCTCCAGAAGAGTGATGCTGAGACCTGCACTGTTGGTTAAAGCTGAGTACCCCTGTGCACTCAGCTCCTCATGTCTCTGCTGACACAGGGAGCCAGTCCGAACTGTGAATTGATTTTGAACAAAACCCCAGTCTTCTCAAAGCTGCGTGTCCCTTCCTGAGCCTAGTAATTCTGGTACAGTTTTGCTTTGAGCTTGTGGACCTAGATTAAACTCCAGATGCTTTATACTTACATGGTAGGAAGCTCTTTCTTCTCTGTCCATCGGGCGAGTCACGTACATCCTGCCAGACACAGGGTCAATGCTGAAGACTTCCATCGGCGGCTGGTCGGCCCCCACTCCAGTGATGCTGTATCTGATATGGATCTCTTTGTCCTTATCGGAACGAATCTGGATGAAATAACAAAGACAGCAATCGGTAAGTTTTTGGACGAAAGCCATATGGATGTTGAAACAACTTTAAAGATCTGAGCCTGAAAGCTGCATAAATGTAATACCGCTGTCAATTTTGACAAGGGAGCTGTATGCCAAAGTTTTGGGGAAAAGCCAGGAAAAGTGTATTCCACATATTTTCAGCTATTTTTCTCCTCTTTTATTCATGACAATTCTCTAGGAATCATTGAAATTCTGACTTTTTGCCTTAGATGTGGAAGAGTCTATATGCACAGAAAAAAATGCTGTTTCCATGTTACTGAAACCCTAGGCTCCTTAAAGTGTCCAAATTGTTCAGCCATACCCAGAGCATCCCAGCCATTAATCACTTCTGAAAACGCTGTCTCCAAGCTCCTGCATCACATTCTCGATCCCTGTGACTGTGCACACAAATTCTCCCATGAAATGTGAAGAACAGGGCTATTTGCTCCCTTCCTCCAACCCAGGAACGGCTGGTGGGATGTTGCCATTTCATGTGACTATTCTTTGAAGAAAATTCTGTTTGGCACATGGCTTTTGAAGCCCCTTCCCTCCCATACCTTCAGAACACCACCACAAACTGAATGTGGCATGACAAATTACGTGAACCTTGGATATGGAGCTGAAAAAATAAAAAAGGGAGGTTAAAATGTTGTCCTAGCAACCCTGACTATCTCTTTAAACCCAAATTTAATTTTCGGATCAAATGTTGAAAGAAGTTCTTGCAACAGCATGACTATTCCTGAAGGAAAGCACAAGGTACAAATAAATTACCATCCCCTGCACCATCACAAACTGTCTTGGCAGCGCGTAAACAGTGACATGCGTAAATTTTTTCCCTAACAGGTCTATGAATACAACAAAGTAGTGGGAAGATAATAGAAATCTCGTAGCTGAGTGCACGTTAGCATCTCTGCTACAGCAGCTGCACGCTCAGAGGAGCCTGAGTGGGCTCGATGGGATGCAGGAGGCCCCTGCACTCCCCAAACAGCCCTGATTTGGGGAGCGAAGGTGGTTTCCTGAGGGAAAAGGAGGTTTCATTTGTCAGAGAAAGGAACCAGGACAGGGCTGGGGGCTGCTCTCGCACTCCTCCCGCATGTGACCTGACGCTATTTCTTCCCCTCCGGATGCAGGAGGCTGACAAGATGCAGAATGTGTCGGTGCAGATGGATCCCTTGGCTCTGAGAATCTCCTTCGATGCCTTTGTCCAGATCATTACCAAGTTTGTACACTGTCTTCCTTGTACTGCCTCCACCAAACCCTCTGCTCCCGCTAACGGCTAATAATGTCAGTTATTACTAGACACTGCCAGGATTGATTCGTGCTGCACCTACACTTCTGGAGCTGAAGGTCAGGGAATAGAGACAGTTTCATCTGTCTTTTCTCTACAGGATTCACTGCTTGTTTAGGCTGTTAGTGCTGAGGAAAACTGATTGGACTTACGCTTGTGTAATCACTTAAAAGAGGTACTGGGGACACGGTGAAAGTGCCCGCATGCTGCATGCAACAGTTTATACAGGTTTTTGTGGGCACAGTGGGCTTTTGTAATAGAGACCAGAGCAGACAGGTATGAATCCCATCCTTATTAGCAAATCCATGGGTAAAAAAGCGTATATTAAAATCAAGCTTTGTTTGCACAACTGTGATTTTAATGATGGCAACTGACTCACCCATTCAATAATTGAAGTCGACAGTCCCCATTTTTAGAAAGTCAGCTGCCACCTTGCCAGGCGGGCAGAGCTGAAAATTGAATTTATGTGAATGTCTGTGCAGATGTAGAGCTCAAGTCAAGGAGTTCAGGCTCTAACCCACTCCCTACATGCTTGGAGCTTGGCTCAAGCTAAGTGAAAACATAGGAAGCCACCACTGGACCTCTGGCTTTGAGTCAGTGTGCGGTTCCCATCTGAGAAATTAAAAAGAAAGGGAAAAAAGCAGTAACATGGGACATGCAGGTATGTGTCTGTCTCTATCAATGTGTGTCTGCACAGCCCCGAAGGACCTGTAACATGTCAGGATAAAATCAGCCCTTCACCCTTCAAGTTCTTCCTTAACAAAGGCTGAAGGAAAAAAAACCCAACAAACCAAACTCAAGGTATCTGCACCTTTGCTGCCTTTTTGCTCATTGAAACACAGGAGCTGGGAGGGTCTCCCCAGCCCCAGCCCAGCTACAGCCACCACTTGAGCACAAGCACCCACCAGAAAACCAAGTCTCTCTCCCAGGAGCTAAAATGGAAGCAATTTTAAACTGGATCACGGAAGGGAAGAGTCTGTTAGTTCTTCGTGGATATTTTTCTGCTCTATTTCCTGTTGCATATAGTACCCAGATGCCATTGTGATAGAAGCATTAGAAATGCATAGAGAGCGACGGAAACAGGGAAAGGGAGGCTGCATTTAAATATTCAGTGCTAAAGGCACTATATTTTATTTTCAGGAAACGCAGATAAACAGAAGCTCTCTAAGAAAGCTATGTACAGTTTAATAAAGTGTATGCTAAAGGATGTCCTTGCAGCACTTTTATTAGCATTAATAGGGTCTAAGCTGTCTGTATGTAAATCATTGCAGATCTAGGAGATGAGATATATCCTAAGAGCCACACGACTTGCCCAATTATAGTAAGAAAAATCCATGAGTTAATTATACTGCATTGAACAAAACAAAGATGGAGGGAAATACGTTGCAAATATTCAGCAGTGACTCATTATTTGTTGTTAATTGCCATCATACTACAATGGCTTGCCTGTTACCTGTACTTAATTCCATTTTCAGTAAGAATACAAGGATGTGAAATGTTCAGAAAAAAATCATGGTAAGAAGCAGCACTTGTCACAGAAAGTTGCAAGAAAACATTGCAATGAAGCATAGTACATATTACTACCAGGGAGATATTCAGCGCACAAAGGCACATGCTTTTTATATTGGAACATGTAATTTTAGCACTCTTAATGAGATTTTATAAAAAAATAATTTTTTTTTTTCAGTAATCCTGTAACATTTTGACCAAAGGCTTCATTTGCATAATTCCCAGGGTGCAATTTAGTAAATCTTGTTGAGAAGTTAAGAACATTATCTGAATACAATGTAAGGTTTACTTCTTTTGTCAAAACTGTTCCTGAAGCAGTTTACCATAATAATAATACTAAGAATAAAAAAACCTCTATTCCCAAGGAGCTCACTAGATCAGGAGAAAAAATTACCAGTTATGGGAATTTACTGGCTCAAGAGAGAGTTGCTTTTTCCTTCACTTATGCCTAGGAAGGGAGAAGATGGTAACATATCCATACAATAGTCTTCTGACTGGAGAACATACACAAGAATATTTTTCATTTTTCTTTCCTTTTATAATGCAGTCAAGAGGTATGCAGGGTTCTGGGCTACAGAACAGATGGCAGAAGGGGAGTTTTCCTTAGCTGCATCTATACATTTTTTACTCAGAGAACCCTTAGAGCTTTGAGCTTTTCCAGCGCCAAGCACAGTCCCACACTGTGTATGACAATGTGAGCAAGATGAATGATGATGGCTGATGAGTGTCAAAAGAGGAATCTGCTTACAAAGCAGCTTTTATTCTCAAAAAAAACCCCTCTGGGATAGAGCTTAGAGTGGATTATTACACTGGTGAGGGAAAATGCCCCAAATCGAAAGGCAATTTATGGTGGAAGATCCCCTGATCCCATCCTATCTCATGATCAGAGGTGACATTTTCCATGCAGGAACCCTGGGATGCCGAGCGTCCTCACCTACGCTGACAGATACAAATGGACCACCTGGGAACTTTGGTCAGCCACCAAAGCTACAGAGGGAACCTGCAGCAGGGCTGGGCACCAAACTTGCATTGCCAGACCTCTGCTTGGCTGTGGCAAGCAAGGACACAATGGCCTTGCAGCTCAACAGTGAAGCGGGTGGCTGCAGAGGCATCTGAGCTCAAAGCATCGATGCACCATCCAAACAGAGAACAAGGGCTGCAGTCTACATTTGCAAATCTAACCCAGAACTCTGAGAGTCTGCCTCAGCTCACTTCCACAGAGTAACCTCAGGAGCAGGAGGAATCGGTGTGATTTCACACACGGGTATTTTCCACTGCAGGTTCTGACATAATAACTAAAATGTATGAAAATGAACATTGCAGCTCTTGAGATAATATGGGGCTAAGCCCTTCACAGCTGGTTTCTCCTCTGTGGCAAGGTGACATTTAGATGGGCTTGAAAAGCAGCCTGTGCTTGTGACACAGGACCATGTCCCACTTACAGATAAAATCTTGGGGTTTGTGCATCCCCATCAGGATTTACTGGGTAGCTAAACTCTTCCTTCAAGTTTTACTGGTAAGCAAAATTTCAATTGATGAGCTCCTCTGAGGTAGCACATTTTATCACTGTTTTGCTCCTGTTGATCCATACCTTTCTTGTGCTCTTCACATTTCTATTTCTCACTCTGGGGTTTTGAATTTATGAGTCCTCTCACCCCAGCAGATGACAAGACCCACCACAGATCCCTGTAACTCTCCCGTGCCAGGAGCAGAAACAATGCAGACTATGTAAAGTTGTATGGTCAGCAGATTGGAGGACACCAGTGGGTCCATAAATTACATAGGTTTTGGAGCAAAATATTGCCAGAAAAAAAGTGACCCGATGGAGATTGTTTAGGTATCAGTAAAGGAAATGCCTGGAAGCCTAGGAGACTGCGTTTGAAAAGAAAAGCCGAATGAACAAGGACAAAAGAGCCTACAGAAGAGAAGATGGGACTGTAACAACAGTATTCCTGTACCTAATAAACTATATTTAGAGGATTTCACCGAGCTATACACAGTTGGGGTTCTGCCCATCACTGTGTGATGGTGTAGGTGGCTGGGAAGGTATCTAGAGAAAGCAAAGCAGGACATTTATACTGTGTTGCATTTTCTATCCACAGAGCAAACTAGAAAATAAATTTCCTTTGAAGTTCTCCAACTTGCTCTGTAGCATATGGAGTTACAAATGCCCTTCAAAAAATCCTTAGTTTCCCAAATCTCCCACAGAATACTACACAACATTTGCACTACCATGACCTGGGGAGACACAGACTTGATATTTTTTGTTTTATAAAACCCATTATAATTATTAATGAACACATAAAATAATGTAAATGATAAGCAGTAAGTGCCTTTTATTATTAAGCTCTTAGCTATTTTGCCCATTAAGAAAACCAAATTAAAATAATTGAAGACTATAATCTGTCATGCATTCAAAATGCTCCATAGAAATTCAGACAGGCAAACATATTCAGTGTCTTTAAATGAGCACACTTAAGAGTCAGTTTAAGCATTCCAGGATTGGCTCATTAATTTTAGTGGAAATATTTTAATTCAGCTACTCTTACTGCTTATTGAAATCCTTGCTAAGGACTTATTTATTTTTAACTGAATCCTCAATATGTTTAAGACTCATTTGTATAAAAGTTCTTAACTTTTATTTCACAGTTGTTTTTGAAGCCAGTAAAGAGACACATCTCTAGCCTGTATTTCCAAACAAATTAGTGTGCTTAAAGAATCGCACATGGTTTCAATAAATAGATGCAAAAGTCAAATGGACAGAGAAAAATTAAGACAGATTTGGAGACGTGACCAGGTTACGGTGATATTTATTAACTTCTGTCCCCTTTTATCACACTTGCCAATGATCTTACTTCCCAGAAAGGAGAAAAGAAAAAAGAAGATCCTCTAAAACACTTCAGTTATCTTCAGAGAAAAACATCTATTCTGTGCATTGCAAGATGCTTTGACATGGCAAGGGTAGCTATCACTTTTGAATGAAAGGAATATTTCCAATAACCACAACACTGGGCTTAACAGCAGCCTGCAAGTCTTTATCTAGTGCCAGACAAAATGACTATCAACTGGGCTAATGGTGCTGGTATTTGCAAACAAGGTTAAGTGGGAAAAGGTCTCTCTTGGCAAAGAAAGGACAGAAACGCACATTTGTAATTGTGAATTTCTTTCTTCACTGAACTGGGACTGGTTTAATCTCATATATAACTTTCTGAAAACTTAGTACCTGGTCTAAGATAGCCAGACCAACAGCAGACCAGCAAGCCTTTCCAGATGGAAATCCAGCCTCCTGTCTCAGATGCTTAAGGACACAACAATTTCCTGGAAAAAGTGGTTTTCTCTTTCCACGTATTGTAGAGAGAGGACGAAGGACTGTGCTTAGAGGAGATGCCCATTTTTAACATGGTTTAGATTCACTGCTACTCTTCCTGCAGTTAGAAACTGTGTTTAGCTATTATCATTGCTACTACACAAAAGCTTAAGTTTCTTCCTCTTTTTAAAAATATAAATCAAAAGCCAAACTGCAAAAATGTTCCCTTTGTCCCAATGGCTGGACATGTCTCACATCAGGTTAAATCTTCCTCTGCTCCAGCTGAAATCTGTGCAAAATGATTTATAATGAATCAATTTTGATAAAACAGAGTAAAACTAGTGCGTCAGAGATTAAAGCTGTTACTGATGTAACTGATGATGCAGCCTGCAGGAGACAATGAAATGTAACTGCAAGATGCTTGAAGCCCAAAGGGAAGAACCTCCCGTGTACCTACCTGGCTTGTGCTCTGACACCTGCAGAGGAAACCATTCCCCATCCAGCTTGCCTGCTTACCAGGAGTTTGCTTCCTCTGCACTGACCCTGCGAGCGCTTGGCTAAGGAGATTCACCAAATGTTCAGTTGACAAAAGCTTCCAGTGTTTCACAAGTCCTTTGGCTTTCACCCCGGTGCCTTTGCCCCAGGGCTGTTCTCCACCACAGCAGCTCCCTTCAGACCAATTAGCATCCTCGGGGATATACATCTCCAGAGCTTACCCTGTGCTCATCAGTAGCTTTGACTGTCTCCACTCCTTCTCCCCCTTCCATGTTTTTTTTTTGAATGGCTTACCAGGGCTTTTCTCCTCTGCCTGGAGCAAAATGTAACATCGAGCAGATGGAGAACAGGAGAATATAAATCAGACTCAGTAAGGAGATCTTAATGCAGTGGGAGGGAAGAATTAACTGCCTGCGACTCTGGCCCGTAATCGGGTGTGACCCCACATGGAAGTATGGGATTAAAATGAACTTCTCAGACTCCTGGCCCAGTTCAAAAGTATCATTGCTCTCTGCTCACGATAAAAGCAAAATAACAATCCCTTTGCCTAGGAAACTGAATTTTGTACATGATCAGATGAGATGCTACAAGCACAGAATACCTGGTGCACAGCAGTGCAACCAGGCTCAGGGTCAGCCGCATTTTAACTTTACTTTCCTACCTGCTGAAACAGCAAAGAACTTATGTTTTAGCATGAGCTGTCCAGACATAACAAGACCGAGGTCTGCAAGATTCCTGGGGCCAGTCTGCTTTCACTGCAATTCTCCAGTTGGGTGAAAGTTTCCCAGTGGTGACTTAGGACCGACAGCAGCTGAGACGATGCCAGCCCTGTCAGGTTTCTGTCTTTACCAGTGAAAACTCAGTAAATTGCAATTTGTTGCATGGTCTTCATGATTAAATAATTAAGCAATTTTCATTACTCGCTATTAGGAAGGTCAAGAAGCTAATGTGCCTGTATCAGGAACTGGCCAATGCTAATGGATCTTCCACATCTAATGGTAATTGATACGGCAGAATAATTTCTAAAGCAACATGTGCCTTTCTTCTGGCCTCTTGCACCTGGTTCTGTTTTTAAGGACTCCACTGTGGAAATGCTTCAGACCGTAGCAAGGTGAATGAGTGAGAGGGAAGGAGGAGAATGGCTCTGATGGGAAGAGAAGATTGTGGATCAGCAGAATATCACCACGTGACCAATGTCTTATCACTGCCAGAATGTTGATAGAAGAAGCAACAAAACTCATTTTTACTACTCTCTCTCTTATCTCTCTTGCAAGCCAGCAGATTCTTCAGTGCAGTGACTGAAGGCATCCCAGTGGAGTTGCTTGTGCTGCTGTCAGGTGAATTTTGGCCCTGAAGAACAGAGGCCAATTCAGGCTGTGCAAGATGCAAGTGGCTGATAGTAACTATGAGATGTGAACCAGATGCAAGCCCTCCTCTGCTGTAGAGGATGCTCCATGACAAAAGGTCAAAGAAAATACCCCTGAGAGTTCAAAACACACTGTTCTTACGCCTGTGCTGGAGAAGTCACGACAGGCAAGCAAAGATCAGCCTTCATCATCTATTTATGAAGGGCTATGTGCTCTTATCCTTACCTGGGTAACCAGCCTGCAGCACCTTCTTGCAGCTGACCCGACTGCTACCTGCTATGACTACACCTAAATGAAAAGTAATTCAAGAAAAACAAATCATGGTAGGGGGACTTTGTCCTCATTTCCCTTTGAAGTGTATCTGGCCTGAAGCTTTACATCACATCAGGACACTGTAGTGAGGTTGGTGCTGGTCTCTTCTCACAGGTAATTAGCGATACAACAAGGGGGAATGGCTTCAAACTGCAACAGGGCAGGTTTAGACTGGACATTAGGAAAAACATTTTCACAGAAGAGTAGTCAGATATTGGAATAGGCTGCTCAGGGAGGGGGTTGAGTCACCATCCCTGGATGTGTTTAAGGTTCATTTGGATGTGGTGTTGGGGGATATGGTTTAGGGGAGAAATTTGTAGAGGAGGGCTGATGGTTGGACTCGATGATCCCAAGGGTCTTTTCCAATCTGAATGATTCTGTGATTCTATGTCTTCCACAAAGCCAGCCTGGCAAAGAGAACCCAGAACCTTTTTGAGTAAAACTGAGCAGGAAAGAGGAGTGTTCAGTATAAAAAATACACAAGGGTAGCAAATACTGACCTGTGCAAAAGTAACCTGGCCACTGTCACTAGTGGTCAAAGCCCTCAGTTAGTATACATCAGTGTACACTCACTGGATTCAAACAGAGGCATGCTAAATTATTTCAGCTGAAAATGTGGTCCCTGGCATTTAAAAATTAAGCTGCACAGCAGATGAACAAGTGAAGAGCAATCTTTGTGCAACATCTGCAGCAATTTAACACGAGCAGCATTCCTCCCTCGGACAGTGAGCTTGGACACAGGGGTAAGTATTCAGTGGGGAACAAACACACTGGTAGCCCCGTGAAGGGAGCTTTTCCCAGACTCAAGGGATATAATTGATCTTAGTATGACCTTTGCTTGTTTGATGAGCTCTGGCTCTCCCAATCATATAGGGCCATGCACTGAATTCACATTTTGCACGATACCTCCAGATATTACTGATCATGGAGAAGTGGTGCCACAGCATGATTGCAAATGCTAGTCTCAGCATAAAATTAAGCTTTTGGACCTGTCTGCAAATAGCTAACAATAGGAAACAACAATAAAACTCTCCAGTGTGTATATTTTGGAGAACAAAATCTGCTGAGGCTCATGTTTGGGACTGTACTTTGGGATGCTCGTAGAGCAGGATTTAAAGCTCTGCGGTTCTCAAAGTCTCTCTAATAAGTTTAATTATAGGAAAAGTAAATCCATTCATTTGTTCTGTAGGGTAGGTTATGTGGCACAGTTACAGACATCATTTCAACTCTCAGCAAAGGGAAACACCAACTGTGAGAGGCAGAAGATAAAGTTCTCAATATGCACTATAGGAGCAATGCTAACGGGCATCGGTGAAGGTCTAAACTCAATTCTTATGGGTCCCTTCCAACCTGAAATATTCTGTGATTTACTGTCCACTGAACAAAGCCAGTGTGAACTGACTTTGGTGCTAGGACTTATCCTTACATGTTATGGAGACCAAATATTAGATTCCTCTATAGCTTTTCTCTGGTAGCCAAATTCTGCCCATGGATGGATACATAAGGACACCACAAGAACTCTGTGGTTGGGAAAAATCCAGCAAGGTAACAGAAACCAGTCAGAAGTCAGGCATGTGGACCCCAGCCCCCACTGTAGGACCCAACACCATCCCACACACACGTTTGCTGCACATGTACAGCTACAGACAATGTACGCCAGCTACCCGTGTACCTACACTGCAGGTCAGCTACAGGCACACAGTGCCACTTTTGCCTGACAGCTCCATTCCCTACCATCTACAGGTACCCACCTCCTGCACGCCTCTCCCTGACTGCTCTCCTCTGTCCCAGCCATCCTGTCAGGCTCCTGCAGCTCAGTGCCTTTGCTAAAGGTGCCCTGGCAGCTGCAGCTCCTGCACTTGGGCCCCACTTCTCAGTGGTGCCTCTCCCTCTGGCACGGGTGTCCTCAGACTCCAACACCCAGCATTTCTGCAGATCTGCTTCGTGCAGCAGGGACAGGAGTTTGCCTTCTAGGAAATTTCAAACCTAGCTGCACTCTGCTCGCTTGGAATAAATTCACAGGGCTGAATTTTTGGCAAGTTTTTCTCTTTCATTAACTGTATTTCTGTGTGGGTTAGATCTGAGACCCCCGCTTACTTGGGCTTGATTTCACATTAAACTTATTCATATGACTTACTGATGTGTTTCCTGTCCACACGGCTTTAACAAAAGAGGCAGACAGGCCTGTTTCAAGACACAGTGCCTTATATTATTATTTAAAAAAACCCAAACCAAACCAGTAATTTCTGACATATTTTAGAGCCTTTTTCCATTCCATTTCCATTTACAGCACATGGGTTTTTTAATGTAACCCCCCAAAGCCAGTAACAGTCCTCAAAGATCACTAGCACAGACACAACCACAAACCTCCCACCTTCCAAAACCATGACCAGGTTGACGTCGGTAGCTCTGTTTGCAGAAGGCACAAAGCACAGGCACCTGAGCAACCACGCTCCTGAACGGGTGGTCTGCTCATGCAATTACACCCAGACACTGCAGAGGCTGTGTCTCTTAGAGGGGCTGTGCTTGGGTGTGCTGCAGCAGAAACTCCCTGCAGGGTAGCTCAGAGCTTCACTAATGCTCCAAAGACCAGTCACTTCCAAGGATCCCAAGAGGGATCACCATGAGAAGTCTTCCTATTACTAATGATTTATAGGGGGCACAAGGTAACTTACTGATGCCATTTGCTTTTCCAAGCACTGCCATAATAGGTGTGAGGTACAAACCACTCAGATTTTCCATTCAAACCCATAGCTTGGTGGACTCCACTAATGTGGATGGTGGAGTCCAGCCTGATCTGGGATGCTGGTGCTCAGCTGCCTTTTTAATTGTGGATACTCTGACAGACATACTGAATTTCTTATTTAAATTTTTTTTTGCAGTATTATTAATTGGTAATTTAATTTCCGATCTGGTGAATTACATGTAATTCCTTCACCATCAGTTAAATGACAAGTTTAGAGCAGAATAGTTTAGGTAAGCAGATTGTCAGTGCTTATGGCTGTAAGACATAATTATGTACAGCCGACTGTGTAACGCGCTTGAAAAAATTATAAGCCTAGGCACAGAAATTAAAATTATTTCAAGATGAAGTTGTACAAATACAGCTGCAAAAAAGCTACAAAATCCTATTCATTTATTCCAATTGTAGGGGGTAGTGCAGTGGGGTCCCGGCCCCCCCCACCCTGTCAAAGAAAGTTTAACTATAATACACAGTGAATCAAACACTGGATGTTCAAATCTAAACGTGGCTCCAGAAAACTATTTCAGCTATTATTTATGTACTCATAAACTTCTAGGCGTCAGCTGGTAACTTGGCATGATGACTCCTCAGCGTGCCAGGGCAAACATTAAACGCTAAATTACCATATGTCAGCTTAGGGTAGTTAATAATTCTACCACATCTTGGACAAGTTGAAGGCTTTTCTGAAATTGCTGTCAAATCAAATCTTTCCTTCGATCAATAAAGCAGCACAATGAAATACCCTATTTGTGGTGTCTGAAAGAATAGATTAGCAAAATACTGTAAATGCAACTGGCAGGGTCTAACTCCATTTCTTAACTGGAGATCTCCAATACACGTATCAATACTCTCAACGAGGTAACCCATATGAAGAAGTGGCACGTGTCTGTACAACACCTATTTATTTCTCTGATGCACGCACTGTTGCTTTGCCACCAAAGCCCACCTACAGCCCCAGAGCTGCATGTTACCTGCTGATCTAACAGTCAGCAGTTAATTACAGGAGCAATGTTTGTTCCACACCACTGGGTCTATCAAGCGCAACCAGAGGAGTAAAAATAGAGAAAGAGTGCAAGCAGAGCGCGCCTGTCCGGCTTTCTGTTTGTTTTCTAAGCCATGTAATAGAGATATCTCTGGCAATATTGCAAATAAGGACCAGCAGCAATCTCTGATAACAGCCAAGTAAGGTAGGAAATGCAGAAATCTGCACGCTGGGTTTTATTTAAAGGGGTACTAGCAATCCCAAATCATGCTTCTGCTGCCACTTTTACTCTCAGCCAAGTACACCTACAACACACACTACTACAGTACGTAAAACAGATTGGAAGGAAATGTTATTTCCTCTGTGCATTTGACAGCATCAATGACACATTTCAAGACATTCAACAGTGGCAAATCAGGGCCAGATCATCGGTATAATTGTGTTCCTGCCAAAGCACCTGAAACGTAAGTCAAATTGTTTCTAAAGCTTGCTGCACATCTTACCATGAATATGCAGAAAATCTGTCCCTGGCTTCCTACAGTGCAGCCACGGGTTATTTGTAGCCTCTCTATGAGCTCTGGAAGAGATTTTTCCTTAACACTAACTGAAAGCGAAGGTGTTGCACTGCAGATGACCTCACTGTGCAGCACCCAGCCTGGTCCTCACCCCTGCCAGCAGCCCTCCAGGAACAACACTGGGAAACCCTGCTTGAGTTTCCTCCTTTGAATCACAAATGAAATCAGAGCTCTTACTACTTTCCTGTGTTTTCTTGTGCTCGTTGGTCTGTTCACTAGATCCACTGTCGTGTCAGATTTTCTAGTTCAGTTATAAGTCAGAAATATGCCCTCTAGGCCTTACGGATCCATCCCATCCAGTACACAGGTCTTCTTCTTAAAGCCTTGTTGGAGATTGGTGACAGCAGGAGTGGACCTGAAACACAGCGGTCCCCAACAACCTATAAAACTGTTCAGCCCTGAGTAAAGGAAAACTATTTCTTACACAACATGGGGTGTTTTTTTTTTGCGGGGGGGGGGGAGGATTTTGGTTTTTTTTGTAATTCAGGTCACTCCGCCTGATCCTCCGTCACCGATGGATTTACCTGCAGGGCCCCGAGGAAGCGATGTGAGAGTCACTGGTGGCAGAAAATTGCCTTCATACTACTTTCAATTTAAAAAAAGTTGATAATAACACAGGGAATAGGTCCTGTGGGAACCAGGATGGTTGAAAATAATCCACCAGTGTAAGAACTGTGAACTGCTGACTTTGGGCATTTAATTGGGATGGAATTACAGGTCATCTTCCTCTGTCAATCCATAACATACTCAAAAGGTGATACTAAAAAGGAACAGATTATTATTATTTCATACTGTAACTTCTTTTATCAGAGGAAATTAAAACAGTCTGTCACACACCAAAACCACACAGCTGCTTTGTAAGCCGTGCCTTGCTCTCCAAGCTAGTGTAAATCAGCATGGCTTCTTTTAGTTCAGTGGCTTTACACCGATTTCCACCGACTGATGAGCTGACCCAGTATTTTTGTGGTGATTAGAGTGGGATATCGCTTCATGTTTATTTCTAGGAAAGCTCAAAGTTGGCTCTTGTGCCTTTGAGAAGCTATATGTACGTGGGGGGATGATGTTCCTTCAAACTCTAAATCTTCGGGGCTTTTAGATTTATTTTTTTTTTCTTCTTCTTCTTTTCTTTTTAATAAGAAGCAGGAGGAAGATTTCCTGACCCTCTGAACTACCCTGGGATTTGAATACACTACATGGTGTGTCCATAAACAGGAGAAGAAAGTTCTTATGTGAAACTTCTTAAACTGCAGAGGATGACAGACAGCAAATGGGATGCAAGCCAAGGAACACGACAATTAGCACAGAGAAAGTTTTCAGGGTTTATTCCATCAGTCAGCACTTAAGGAGGCTTTGAAGAGGAAAAAGCATCCTTTTATATATTAATCCACTACTTCTGCACTTTCCCCCTATTCCATGGATTTAGTGCTTAGCTGCTAAATATCTATATGCAGAGCTTTATTAAGAGGAGTTGGTTTACTTTTTGAAAGATTCCACATCCATTAGTTTATAGAGAGAAAAAAGGCAAAATCATTTTGCCTGCTGCAATATCCAGAGTTTAAATGACTATTTACTCTTCCCCAGCTTTCAGTACTTAAAGATGAGGACGAGAGAAGAGTTGGCATTTCTCGCAATGTTATTTCTGGTCATCACCTTACTAAAGAGTCGGGTTGTGCTACAAATGATAAAGGAAATCAGTGACAGCCAAGGGAAAATCCCCCACATTTCACCCCCTTCCTCTTCTGTCTTGGCAGACTTCACATCTGAAGAGGCACCTTACTGTTCCAAGATAAAATATTTTCTTTTTTCTTTAAAAAGAAAAAGTTCTCTCAAGCAAGAAGTTGGGCAACAGCAGGGGACAATGCCATGCCAGTATTAATTAGCAAATTCCAAATGAATCATAGTTTGTGCTTAGCAGGGTATAGCCTGAAAACCATGTGAACTTTTAAAATGCTGTGTTGAGCATAATAGTTGCAGCTTATTTTTATATATTTTTTTAATAAGACTAACAAAGAGAGAGTCCCTTTGGAAGGGCATCTTATTCATTCCCTCCACGGCCCTGTTCCCAGGCATCTGTGCTCTTGCCCATCTCTTTATTCAGAGGATGACAGCCCCCTAAGCTCATCCCTCTTGGTTCAAGGCCACTACTGGGGGACAGCATTTTTTCCTCTTAATTAAGAGGTGGCATGTGTGGTTGTCCATACTGGGCCCTGAATCACCTAGCAGGGGGTGCACTGTGACATGCCACACTTGTCATTTCCGCCGCTCTTTGATCCTGAGTCCCCAGGACTCCAAAATTTGCCTTCCCCACAGAGGAGTGGTGCTCCTGCTGCCAGGCTGCCTTTCTCTGCCAGGGCTCCCACAGCTCTGCAGGTTGGTGCTTTCATGCACCCAACTCCCTGCCTCAGCATGAGAGGCAGAACTGGGTAGTGGCTACATATGGCAGCAACTGCAGCGACAGGCTCTGATCTTAATTTCAGGATTATTTAGGTTGTGATTGAGCTGGGGCACCTGCCTGTGCAAGGCTCATCAGCTCTCTTTGATTTGGAAGACTTTGTGCATCTGTGTCAGACTGTGAACTCCAATTTCAATGCAGAGCTTCATTGCTGTTTTTCCTCTCTTTTGCTTCTATATTGAGTTTAAAAGACACAGGAGTTGAGAAAAGAAATTGGTGCACCGGTACAGGGTAAGCAGTAATGGGAGGTTGTGAGCGTTCATTCTGGTAACATGCAAGGAGAAAAAGATGACCTTGGTGATCTAAGGAACACCACTATTTCAGTTCTGAACTTCAGGGTGGTGCCGAATAAACAACAGATCAGACCAAGAGCATCTGTGACCACCTGCTCTGAGTTCCCTCAAGGGCTCGAGAAGTTGGTATAGAAAGGTTTCACTGGCTACACTTGAGAGGGCAGCAGAAAGACCACACAGACATCCAGGATGTGGTCAGATCAAGCCACAGCTGACTGGGACGTGGTGCTGGAAATCCAGCTTTGGAGGGGAGGATGGATGAAAGGCCCCAGCTGTCCTTTCTGCCACAGGAGACCAATGCCACCTTCCAGGGAAGAATCTCTTTCAAGACAGGTGGAGGCACAGAAAAACACTGCCATTTTTAAGGGATTATGGGTCTAAATTCAAAGAACATTCCAAAGCAGTAAGAAAACTCATACAATAAAATACTATGATTTTTTCCTAGGCCTGTATTTCTTGAACCAGCTAAAGGAAGAGCAGTCTCAGGAGGTGTTACTAACCTGACCTGCCTGTTGGCTGGAAGGAGGAAAAAGAAAAGGGAAAACAAAGAGAATACAATCTCCTCCTAATTCTGTACTAGGATATAATAATACATTATCCTGGTTACTCAGTACCAGGAAAACCCTTACAGAAAGCAACATGGGGAAGAATTCAGCCACTCAAACCCACAGTGTGGGTTTAACTTACCTCAAACCATGACTTAGCAAGAACAGTGATAACTGAGGTTCACGTATTTCCTTACACTTTCTCTTACCCTGGCAAACAGAATTGACTGCACACAGAAAAGCTGGGGGCTATTGCAACCTAAAAAGCAACTGCAATGTCCACTGGGATCCAGAACATTCAGAGCTATTTTAATCAAATTACTATCGATTAGGGACAAACGAGTCTACTGAAGTTAATGGACAGATTTCCATCGGCTTCAAAGGGCTCTGAACAGCCTGTAACACCGAAAACAAGCTAGCATCAAAATGAGAAAATGCATTATCGTCTGACCCTAATTGCATGAGATAAAAGAAGTGTTTCAGATGAAACTTTTTGGAACTGTTCTGCCTGAAACAAACATCAAACATCTCAAATGGTCAAAATCCAGCAGAGCTGCCAGTGAATAAGGAAAGAGTCTGGCTGCAGCAAGTGTGGACAGCTATGGATACCATAAACCTACTAACAGATATATTAGCTCTTAGGATATATTAGCTCTTCCCACAGCTAACTTAGGTAGGAAAAAAAACTTTGAAATTTTGTGCGTGTATAGAAATATACACTGATTTAGTTTTACTTTCCACTCAAATTTATTTTTTCCTAAGAAAAATGAGATTTTTTTTTTCTTGTTTTTCCCTGAAAAACCATTGGTGGTTAATTCCACACTACAAATCTATTATTTGTCCTTTTGTCTTTACAGGACCTAATCATCTTCTCTGAGGGATGAATACAAAATCACAACACAAGCAATTTCTTTAAACTAGCCCCACTTACTGCCTAGAGCATTTTGCTGTCTTTAAAGCCATATATTTATGTGACAGCCAGTCATTCACTAAAAGCCACACATCTTAAGGCCTAAAAGATATAAAAGGGATTTCTTTTAAATTTTGTAAGGGAAAAATCAGTCACTAATACTGGGGGGTTGTGACTTTAACGAGCTTCATAACATTAGGTTCTTCCCAGAGTTGGTGTAATTAAGTATTGGGTCTGTGGAGGAAAGAATTTTTTTTTCTTATTAAAAAAGCTAAACTGAGAGAGCACTTGAAATAGCTTGCAGGGATCAAGAGCACCATATCGTTGTCAACTCCAGCATTATACTTCCCCAGATTTCATTCATTTAAGAAGTTTAGCAGGTAAACAGATAAATCCCACTTGAAGTCACTTGCTCTGTGTTCAAATAGCAGTGGAGGCAGTACTGGCTTTCTGGATCACACAATTGTCAAAATAATCTGAGGCAGTAATTAAAGGAAGAAAGATTTGGGATTTAAATGCTCCATCCTGTCTAGTACCTTCTTCCATCAACATACACTTTGAGCAGCTGGATCAGAAATAAGTACCAGAATCTACACACACACACATATATACACAGATGGACAGGTGAAGATCCAAGCACCACCATAAGCACAAGAAGAATGCAAACATCCATCAAACATCTAGCTACCAGAGCCCTGATCTCCAAGTCTTTTGGTGGAAAGATTTTCCACCAAAGGCTCCAGGCCAAAGGCTTTCCAGACAAACCTTCCTTCATAACAATCCTTTGATAAATCAAAATGCAGAGCACAGCAATAGTTGCCGGGAGCTCTTTCTCCAGCTCTGCTGCCATTTTAAACCACAACATTCAACCAGGGGAGATGCTGTTTATCACTTTCCTTTGCATTACTCCCAGCTAAGTATCACCTCGGTGGTCATCTCAGAGTGTGTCACTGGAGCACTGCCCAAGGAGCATGTACCTCCACGCTACTCCAGATAACCATGACTAGGATCTAAAGACACGGTTCAAGCATCTCTTAATGTCCTGTTATCTGTGGATCACTGACAGGGTTGATTATAACAGTTTGACATGACTCCAAAGGAGCTGTTATGGTCTATTGTATCAATGGGTACCTAGGGAGCCTTTAATCCACAGATGCACGTGTAATAACAGCATCCTAAAAGCAGGGTTTTTTTTTTTTTTCCTTAAAAGTTGCTACTGCTAAAGCAGTAAAAAGAAGCAAAAGTAATGCTCATTGTAAAAATAAAAGCCCTGCCATTTTTCATATGACAAGAGCACAAAAAAATGTCTGAAACCCAAGATTTTTCCTCTTTCAGTTGTAATATAAAAATGATCCAAAATGTTTACGCCAGGAGACAATCTGGAATGACTTGTTTTCCTGCTGAGCTATAATCTTGGTCAGCGGGAATGCTACTGATGTGACTCAAACTGCATTGCTGCTGTACTGTGAAGGAAAGAAGGGGTGAACTGTCATAATTCTTAAATTAGCAGAAACAGTTTTTGGTATATCATGTGTGAAAGTATGAAAATAAGCCGGGGGGGGGGGGAATTGTTTGTTTCCCTTGGAAACTGGTAGATGGATTTGATTAAGAAAAGTCTATTTCCATGTTAGGTTCTCATGAGGTTCCTGGATACTGCAGAGACAGGCATGTTAGGAAGGCACACATACAAAGATCCTCCTTTAGCAACAGAATTGAAACAATACATAGAATATACAATTATCACTTAAGAAGTCCTACACTCTTGCTTTTTCCAGAGCAGTTTCTTTCAAAACACTTATCTGTGCAGTGAGGTCTACAGGATGCCATACACACAGAGCACAGAGGCAATCAAATTTGTTTTCCTGAAAAATGCTGTTAAAAAATGACTCGCTTAACAAAGAATTCTGTTTACAAGAAAGGAGTTAGAAGATGCTTTGGAAAGATTTGATTGCTCATTCTTTAAACAGTATCTTTTTGCTGATACAAGATAGTGTTAAAAACATGAGGAGAGGGTACAGAAAAATCCATGATCTCTGATGAGAAGAAAGCCAAGTGCTCAATTCTATTCCCATCTAGTCCCGATGTAGAAACATATCCACTTCAAGTTTTGCAAGGGACTACCCATCCATTATGCTGGCAATTAAATCCTTGCTTGTACAAGGGCCTTAATGTTACCACTGACACTTGTGACAGAAAAGGACCACTCTCTGATGAGAATTTTAATAAAAATTTCTTAAATGCAGAACTGCACTTGTGTGACTTGGCACACTTCAGTCCCTAGGTCTGCTGGGGGAAAAAAAGGCTGGGTTACCAACCCCATATGATAAACAAACATTTGACAGTATATTTCAAAATATTATTTAAATAGAGACTTCTGTTCAAGTTATTAATGCCTTTAATATGGATTCTCATCTCCTCTTCTCTTTTTATTACTTTGTGTGTCTTTGTGGTTATTTAAAGAGTTGTGGAAAGAGCTGGTCAGCACTTCAGAGCTCCCACTGCTCATCAGCGACAGATGCCGACCATAAAGTTAAAGCCAACACAAAAAACAACCCCAACCCAGAAGCCTTTTTTCTTCTCTCAGGGGAGGGAAGGCAAACAGATCTATCCCTCCCTGTTCTGCTCCTCCCAGCTTCCTACCGGGGAGCAACGTTGAGCCAGCACAGAGCCTGCCAGCTTCTAACTCAGAATATGGGAGCACGAGCTCTTTACAATTATCAAGCACTCTATTGCCTGGACCAAACCTGCTGTCCCACCAGCTCCCAGGGGAGCACTGGAGAAGCCCACGAGAACAGGCTATATCCTCTGAAGAAGAATCTGTGGGTGCCTGGGCAGCATGTGCCCCCCTCCATTTGTGGTGTGTTGCCCTCTCCTCAGGGCAACAGCTGGCTTTGACAGCCTGTGTGTTTGATGGTGTGGATATCACACGCATGGGAAAAGGGTCACGGTTTCCAGATCATCTGCTGGAGTAATGGGAGGAGACAGCTCCCCAGCAGCAAGAGCCAGAACATCTCTGTGCTCTGACATCGCATCAGGACTCTGGGACAGTCAAAAGAAAAGCAGAAATCTCCCGTGCCCTGAAACATCTGGTCATCTACATCAGACCAGGGGTGGTGTCAGCTCGTGCCAAACGCATCTGAGCTTCTTTCTTGTTTGCTTCGTCTTCCGCACCTTCATTCTGAACTAATTCAAAGCACAGATCAGCAGATGAATTCCTAGTGAACATGAAAGCTGGAAGCATTAAGCACGGGCAGAACAGGACAGATACAGTCCAAAGGTAAAAAATTTCAGCCCTATCTTCAAATGTACCTACTAATGCAGTCCCAGGCTCTCTCAGTAATAGTTTCTTATCCTGACATGCTGAATGTTTCTGCAACATTCTTCACATTAACAGCACAGCAAGGAAATAAAGAGCCAGACAGTTCGTGTTCATAAGTAAACTATATATACAAGGAGAAAAGAGACCTAATCCATTTGGAGTCTGAAATCAGATCTCTGGGGATGCTTTAGATTATTACCCTACAGGATGCCTTGAGTTTTTATCTAACTTAATGGTTTTCTTAATACCAAAATGCTACTAATGAATAATATGGCTCAATGAAAGACATTTTATAAAGTCCCCTGCAACTGGATTAAGTGTATCAAGAAGTTTTCTTTGATATTGTCTTGTCAGTTCATATCAAGTGACTCTTCCATGCTTTCATGTCAGGTAATTCCCAGGAAATTCATGGCTACAATCTAAAATAAACGCGTGACTTTCAAATCAGCGAGAGCTGAATGATAGGAATTTTAAATTGCTGGGATAAAACTGCCAGCTACTTCATAACACTCATGCTGCTTCCAGATTTAATACCTGCCTTTTCAAACACTATCAATTCACTTAATATGTCAGTGGGGAATAACATTATTTTATTTTATTTTCCTTTATAAGGATCATGAACCATTTTCTCTTACAGAAATGTACCAATTACCCACATGCCAATTGTCCCAGACACACTCTGATCTTGCAGCGTGGACATTCGGTTCAGACACACACAAAGCTTTCTGATGCTACAAAAGAACCACTGTGGGCTAAATTCAGGACTGATGTAAGCAGGCAAATTTCTGCTGACATCAATAGAATGACACTCCCTGATGCAGGTTCTGAGTTTTGCCCTCTGCCCTAAGAATCTGACAAATGCCGATGGAAGTCAGGAAGAAACCTTTCATGTGAAAAATACCTAATTTAAGGAATTAGCAGTGCAAAGCCATAAAGAAAGCGGCTAGAAATAAGAGACTATATTGTTCCACTTATGCTGGGATAGAACGGTGCATCTTCCTGTGCCTGCTGGGACAGTTGAGGATGGGGGATTATCGCTGGGCAAGGAGAGCGGTGTTTGTAGAGCTCCCTGTCCTTGAGGCATCGCCTGGCACAAGGAGGGCAAGGGGAAAAAGGCAGCCAGTCTTCAGGGAAGGCCACGTCCAAGGGGTCAGGTATGCATGGTGGCACAGCCTGGCCAGCGTGTGACACTAGATGCAGTGTCTACAGGACACAGCGAGCCAGCGCCAGGACTGGGAGCCGTGTATCTAAGCCTGCCCTCGCTAATTGGTCCTGCTGAGAATTTGGGTACATTAGCCAGGGCAAAGTGCCACACTAATGAAGCTGGACTGCTTCTGGGACTGGGGCTAGAAGCTCTGTAGGGCACTGCCCTGTGCTAGGCAGGCTTTCCAGGCTGCCTGCAGCCACCGTGGCCATCTCCACCCGCTGCTGCCCCACACTGTGCTGACATACCCCGTGACTGGGCTGGAGGGAGCTCTGCCTCCTGCAAGAACTGATGGTACAACAAGCGCCAACCGGATAAAGGAGCTGTGTTGTTCTGAACCCACGTTCACTGACTCTGTCCCAGAGCTGCCAGCTTGCTTTACCTTTTGCAGGCTCCTCTGAAAGAGCTGAGGCACTGTGCTTTGATTCTGGGAGAGGGTAGTGCTGGGAACGCTGCAGCAGATCCCTGCCTGTTTGTTTCTGGTAATGAACCGTCCCACTGTTTCAGCACTGTTTATGGTGATTTATTCAGGGTATATCTGCATATACATTATATATGCAGCTCTCACCAATGCTTGGTAGACCTTATTCTGCACTGATTGGGATGTTCTGGGAGTTACGCCAAACATAGTTAGCAGAGAGAATCATACTGTACTTGGAAACATTTGCCTTGAACTTACCCATGCCTTTCAGCAAGGAATACTCACTTGTCCTGCTCTTTTGAGAGCTACTAAAGCAGCTGCGGTTTAGAACTTTACCTATTATACTGCTGATGCTAACACAGGTTATGGACACAAACAGTATTCTCAATGGACTGATGAGCTGTGATGTCCTAAGCACTGGGGGATATCATCCCAAAGAAATAAACAGTGTTTTTTGGACTTGAAATGTCTTTGAGATCTAGGTGACACACTAATAACTGAACTGTAGAAGACAACATTTCAAAAGGAAAAGAGCTTTGCTCCTGGGTACTGAGCACTGACTGCATGATATTCCTCAAGGGTAGGAAATGATCCTCAGACTGAAGCCTTCACAGAGCTATGGTCAAAGCTCTGAGCTCACATGGTGCTTCTTTACCCCAGCAAGGTGTCCTCCATCTGGCAGCCCATTTTTGTGATATCTGCAAGAGCAAATGCTACTCTTCTGTAAAATGTGCTTCAATAAACTGAAAGGTTAAAAGCAATTGGGCAGACTTCTGTGAGAAACAAGGCTAAAACCAAATCACACTAAAATTATTCCTCTGATTTCCAAATGTTCAGATGCCTCATGCTGACCAGCCTGAGCTGATGTTAAGCTTGCGAGCACCTCTCCCAAACCCCACATTACCAACGGCGCTGGAACAGCTCTTGCTGAGTTGGTCTGACCTCCATTTGTAAGGCTGGTATAACATTAAGATGAGTTCACGGAGCAAAACCACAATGTGAGTCCAATACTGAACAAGACTATACATCTGTGTGATACTTTGGCAGGGAAAAATTAGGAAGAAGAGACAGGAAAGAAATCAGTCACAGCTGCACGATAAAGGGTAAAGATCCTGCTGTATCTGCAGACTGTAGTGCAGAACCTCTACGAGCCAGTAGGAAAGATATTAATGAGCATCAGCCAAAAATCTAATGGGAGGTATCAAAAGCAGATACCAAACAGGATGCAAATAATGAAAGAGTAAAATGCACACTAAGAGAATAATGATACTAAAAATGGTGTTTTATCTCTCTTGGACTACAAGTAGCAATTTAATTTGCACTGACCTTCAAAAAGCAGTCACAAATTTGATTTTAAATAAGCAGGCTGTAGTGTTAGTGCTCATTTCACAAAGCACTAACTCCTGCTCGTCCTCTCGTAGCAGTGGTTGAGGATGAGGGATTGAAGGAACAACCCCCTCTTGAATTTTTTGGCTGTTGCTGGCAGACCCAGGGCCAAGCGATAAACCCCACAGCACTGCAGGAGCTGGGGATGCATTATGGCTGTTTCATTCTCCTGCAACCTGGTTGTTTCACGGCATATCCCTCTTCTTAACAGGTTGCTCTAGTATTGATTCAAATCTGTGAGAGCTGTATCGCTCCCCCAAAGGGTGAGCGCTACAGAGGAGGAACATTTCACAAGATCCGATCCTCCTTGTTTTTCCCTTATTCCCAGTGACGCAACGGGAGAGAGCTTGAGGCTTCCTCCGTATTTCTCCCTTTTACTGCTATCCCTTAAAAACATTTCAAGAAGTTATCCTCGGTTGGCAGTAGCATATTGGGCAGTGGAATTTGTCCATGTAAAATCAGCTGGTGACCTCTCAGCGTGGCTTCCTTGGACGAGTGCCCTCCATGCAGGCTGGCAGCCCCCACGGCCGGCAGCCAATCTCCCAGGGCTTCTGCTTGGCCAGGGTCCTTCTTTGTTTTATTGGTCTTCATTTCATTTTCATTTGAAAGTGATGGTAAAATTTTTATCTGATAATCTAAACAAGGTAATAATTTTGCGCTATAAAAGTGCCTGTCTTCTGGTGTTACTGCCACCATCATATATTGGAGAGTAGTATTTGCAACATTATACAAAACTGTTATTCTATTAAAATGATAAAATGGCAGTGGTTTTATTACATGAGTGATTTTCCAGGCACTGAGATGCCCTTTACTGCAGACAAGAATAATAAGCACATTATTCACCAACACATTAGGGAACAATCCTGTGATTTTGGAAAACAGTTGTAACAAACAAGTGAGTTATTACAGTGACATGCTCAGGAAATGTAGCCCCAAATCTTATCTACTGTAACTAAATACTGCTAATAGCCAGGGACTCTGCCTGCTTTACACTTCAGCAGTTTGTTCCCAAGAAGTTGGCAAATCATAAAACAGACACTGAGAATCGTTCATGCACTTTTTGCAATCCCATCTAATCCAAGCCTTGGGATTTTAACCCTTTATTCCTACTGAAGTCTTAAGGATTTACCATCTGCTGCTGCAGAATCTGCAAGGATGAAGAAGGGGAGAGGATTAAATTAATTAACAAATTCTAATCCTAAAACAGTGTTGGCGATGTTAGGGCTCTTTGAATTCTAATGAGGATTTAAAGTAATGCTGACGACTTCCCCACTAAAAAGGGGGAAAATACTGCCGTGCTGCCACCAGCATTTTATCTGGTGGGGTCTATTACAGGGACTGTTCGGTTATCTGAGGCACCTTCCCAGCCATGCCTGCAACCAGGAGCACAAACCCATCCTCACAGATCAGAGCTATGACAGGCTGTTGCTTGAAAACATTATCAAGGTTATATGTATTACTGTACATCACCTAAGTTTTTAACAAAGTAATCCTAAATCAGGTAATTCAACCCAATATAACTGATTGGCAAACAGACTGCAGGTTTTATTCCCTCCTCTTCACTAATTCAAATGGACTCGCATCCACTGCCACCCAGAACGGGCCGACACTCTGTGTCTGCAGGTAATGAACAGCAAGGTCAAAACAACATAAACCAACATGCCTCAGGTCACCAGTTTAATACCAGAACACAGCAAACACAACACCGGAAGGCAAAGTCAAGCAGGGAGAGCTTCATCAGGGAAAGCAGGGCCTTCCCCTCCTAATATGTTTTGGTTTTGTCATAAAAATCAAGATGAAAATCAGACCATCACTTGCATTTGAACTGATGCCTACCTACACGCAATGCAGTGATGTACAGTACGACCTCTCTGCAGCAAGTGACTCCATCATGTGGAACAGAACAACAGTTCACAGACCCACACACCATTAAAAGCACTCGACTTCTTGAAGGCAAAGTGCAAACATAAACCATGTTGGGAAGGGAATTTCACCAGGGGACCTGGGCCCTTTGTGCTCAGAAGCAACTTTAAATTTTCTGACATTGCTATGAATTTGGAAAGGAAGCATATGGAAACCAGATGACATCTTTCACAAACTGCCAAGCAGATTTTGCGTGGTTTTAGAGAACGTGTACTCCAGGGAGTGTCCACAGCAACTTGATGGTCTTGATGGCTAACATTTGTTTTGCATCTTTATGCAGAAGAACCGAGACGCGCTCATTCATCTGTCTCTTGTTTCCATACAGGTGCACGATTTCCAGCCACACCAGAAGGACAGATGTTGGTAGTAAATGCCTTTTAAAGGAAGGAAAATAACGGGAGGAAGGGGAAGCAACTACTCAAGCGGATCAGAGGTTTGGACTCTCTCCTTCCCAGAGAGCCCCTCTGGGTAACGCAGAGGCGCTGGCTGCAGCAGCCGCTCCTCGGAGCACGAGCTCTTTATGGAAACCATGCGCTACACTGCAAATGAAATCTGTTTTCTTATTAGTCTCCATAGTGGAATAACAAACCGCAGGATTCGTAATATCTAGAGACCAGTGGCTACATTTTGATTTTCAAGCTTTTGAAACCTCTGTGCGCAAACAAACTCTTCAAAACAAATGCAAATTTGGCAGTTTATGCAGCAGTGAAAGCCACTTGGGGGGATTAAAGGCTGATGTACTATCAGCTGAGAAAACGAGTAACCCTGAAACACAGAACTGAGCTCGTACATTTGTATATTGATCCTCTATAAACCAGTACTGCAAGAAGATTCTGAAGGACACTATTTCCTTAGTTTTTTAAGCCTCTTTTTCTTTTTTTTATTAGGTAGGAGGAAGCTAAAGAGATTTGACTGTTTACATGTTGTGAATCCCATTTTCACCAGCAGACCCTGAGTTTTAGAAAGGTACAAGCACCCAATTACATTATTAATATGTACTGATATCAAATCTACCAAAGCCAGTGGGAGCCCTGTCAAAAAAAAATCGAGTCTGCAGTATTTTTGTTACATTTTGATGCTTGCTTTAGAGGAAAGATTCATTGCACAATGTGATGCATTTGCAGATATTCCTCCATCTCTACACCCTGAAAGAGGTAATGTGCAATGAAACTGTCTGAATCTTGACCAGAGCATTTGTTCTTTCCTAAGGATGGCTCACCTGCTCATCAGGATGAGAACACATAGCTGCCAGCGAGCTTAAAAACATCATTTCAGAAATGACAGAAAAAATTAAGCAACAGAAACCTGAATCCCATTCAAATTAGCCCATCTCCTTTGAGACATACTGCTAGCCCAGCAAGAATAAAAAACAACTTTCCCTTCTGTACATTGTGCTTCAGAATACTCTTATCTTTAAGACATTTTGTTCACTTCTTGAGAAGGCCTTATCAGAGAGGCACAGTATGTTATAAAGACTAAGTAACCATGCACCTAAAATATATATATGTGTGTGTGTATGTGGGGTGCATATCCACTGGGAGAACTAAAATAGATTTAAAAATACTTCCACATTGCCAAACAAAGCTGGAAGACGGGCTGGTAATTATATGTGCATTCCAAGTAGACTACACACAGTGGGGGGCTTAAAGCATTCATATAAATTATACCAATCAGCAGAGAAAAAAGGAAAAGAAGCACCGAGGACATCAAATATGACACTTCTCTAGAACTGATACATGTAAGTACTAAATCATGGCAAAACAGTGCCTTAGAAAACAGGGACTAAAATGTCATCCTTCCATCTACAGCTCTGCTGCCTCTGTAAATGCAGATGAACATCCTAATGATGTATTTTGAGGAGACTGATAAATCACAGAGTTAAAAGACCCCACGGAATGTGAATACATGTGGAGATTTTCTTCCAGAGAAAAAACATATTTCAAATGGAGTACTGCATACTGCACAGATTTTATTTTTTTTTAATTTAATAATACGGAGGTTCAACAGCTTTTGGGGTGTGATAAGAAAATGGGTTTGTTAAACCATGTGCAACCAGTGCATGGGATATGGTGGTTCTGGAGCGCCTGACCTACATGCCAGGGAAGCCAGCACGACAATGTTTTGTTAGGAAATCTCCAGTCATGGTGCCTTGGGACAAGGGAATTAGAGAAAGAATTAGGATAATCTTTCCAGGCAGAAGATTTAAAGTCTGCTACAGTTATTCTCAATCGATCCCCAAAAGATTGCCAAGAAGTATGTATCTTAAAACTGCAGCTAATTAGGAGGTTTTAAGACACTGTTATAAAATACCTTCTGCTTGGTTTGTAAGGGAAACCATTTAGACTAGTAGTATAGAGAACAAAACAGTCATAAAATGTTATTTGTAGTTTCTATTATATTACCATTACAGTATATTATCACCAGCATAGTTACATACCTAACATAAAACCATTTAATGAAATGTTTGAACTTTCAGGAGACCCACTGGTAACCTTCTTATTTTTAGCAATGGGGATGACATTTGTTGTTTGCTGCAATACAAACAATAATAATTACACATTGAGATGCTAATGGGGATGAAAACTAATATTTAGTGCTGCTGTCTGTTCACGACCATACACACAAATACGCAGAATGCAGGATTAGTAATTTAAGAGGCTTTCTGGTTTGGGTTTTGTTTGTTTGTTAGGGTTTTTTTTTGTTTGTTTTTTTTTCCTCCTGTATGGGATGCTTTTGAAGTTTACATTAGAAGCAGTGACAGACAAGCAGCAGGCTGCCTAAATGAACACACATAAGCAGACTCAATTCTGTGAACCGGAGAACTCAATGTTCTTTTCATTTCTGTAAGAATGGAACAACCTTTAAAAAGTTTTCATGATCAATTTGCACTCTATGCATTATGGCTGTTTTAAAACATGTATTTGGAATACATTGCTTCTAAATGCAAGCTGCAATGTTGTCTGAACATTGATTTTTTTATTATATTTTTTTTTTTTTAGCCTGTAAAGATGGCTAATCTTGCCTGTACAAATTGCGTGACCTTTAACTATTCCTGAAAGAGGAGCTGGCAAAAGTCCATCCCAGACAATTACTTGAGATGTCAATATGAAAGGTGAAAAATAATAAAAATGTTCCCTAATTTTTTCACGCTTTTACTTCTCTTTTCTATTATTAGCACTTTCCTCCTTGCTTCTCTGGATTTCATTAGTGAAACACAGGCTTCTGCTTTTCAACTTTGGCATAAGTTGAGTTTTGTGAGGTGGTTATAGTTTTTGGTATTCACGCTACGTAAAATACCACTTACAACAACCAGATGTGACAAAACATTCAGAAATAACATAGGCTGCGCCAAGAATTGATTTGTGTGGGGTTTTTGTAGATGATTTATTCTATTGTCTGTTTGTTTTCTTGCAATGGCTCACAGAAATAGCTTTCTTAAGGCTTCTGTAAATGAAAAAAAAGGTTTAGGTAAACAGAATTACGGCTGATCAGGATGCAATTACAATGTCCCATTTCTAGCAAGTGAAGAAGGTGTAGACAGCAGGTCTGACTTGACTTTCCATTTGAAAGCTCAGCTACTCTGATGTCTTTATGTCTCTTTTTTTTTTTTACATGTTTTCTCATGATAATTTAGGATTAGCAGCTTTGAGAATCAAAACCGAGAACAAAGTTTCCTGAGCTTAAATTTAATTCTGGCTTGATTCTGATCCAATGTTTTTGTACATTTGCCAACTGTGCCATAAGACATCACTGAGTGGAGGATCACTGAGTGATCTTTTGGTCTTGCAGGTTTTTTTTTCTTGTTGAAAAATGAAAAAAGATTAAGAATTATATGGCCTCAGTACATATCAAAATATTTGACTACGAGTTTAATATTACAGGATTTATCCACTAAAGAGATTGTGTTTTAATACTGGATAACTGAAATCACCTGGTATATGAGAGAGACTGGGTCAACTCTTGGTCATGAAAAAGCAGTAAGATTGACAAGCGTTATTGTAACATGCCAGTGACTTACAGGTGTGCTGGCCTGGCTTTAGAAACCACTAGAGTAAAAAAAGAAAAGGTCCCTCGTACACTAAAAATATAGCACATATATGAGATATGTGTCAACTCAAATGTAAAAGCTTACTGATCACCTGCATCATAACCATAAATTCCAGAGGAAATCTCTTCACCTTGATCCAGAACACTTGGCAAGTCCCAACTCCCTGCTTCCTAGCTATTTCCAGCTATGTCTCCCAAGGGTGATACCAGCATTAGAAATGTCACTGTGGGCAACAGTTTATTCCACTTACACAGTGAAATACTCCTTGTAGAGTGTCTGTGTGCAAGTAATGTGGGTGCAGTAAATTCCGCCTCTGTCTTACCGCACACTCCCATTTGATCTGTGTTAAGCTTTTAGCCACCCTATAGGAAATAAATACTCAGAACAGCCATCCCCTCCCCCTTGAGAAACAACCAACCTGCTACAAGACTCAGACAAAGCTGCTCCCTCTGCAACCTCCCTAGATGTTCAGCTGTAATAACGCCTCTGCACATCCCCAAGAGCACCAAGCGTACTGGAGCCCTGTGGTGCTACGCATGAGCTGGGGATGGGTTATGACAAATATGAGACAACTTCACCCTGGGGCAGCTGGAGATGGGAGGGAGATTCCAGAAGGAGCTGGGAGTCTATCTGGAGGAAGGTATTTCAAGTTGGATCAAGGCTAAGCCCATTACCAGTGGTCATGCACTGTAGCTCATCCTGTAGCACAGAAGAAGGGAAAAAAGCAGAGCCTGCTGGGTCTGCTAGCAGCAGACACTGCTGTGTATTAGAGGGAGGCCATAGGGGAGAAATGGTGAAATTCAGAGGGAACACTGGCTTTCTATGAAAAGGATTAATGCAAGAAAGCCATGGGTTTAAAATAGCCTAATTGACCCAAGCATAATGTAGTTCACAGTCACATGGTGAAAAGTCAGGCAGTATTTGAATGCCTCCTCATCATTTAATATAACATTTCCAGTAATAGAATATTTAAATCCTGTTTTATCAAAATCTCATCAGTCAAGTGTAGGAGCCTTTTCCATTGCTGGAGCATACAGTGTTATAAATTCATGAAGGTCGTAATTATGAGCAGCTTCAACACTGCAAATGTGTTTGGCAAAGATATTATGCCCTTTCTAAACAAGATTTGAGTGACTACAGCACACATTCAGAGTTACAGGGTTTTGCTTTTCATGTGCCTCGCAACCAGCAAACTGGCCCCTCTTCTAAGGTTCCTACTTGGACAGAAATGTCCCATAGCCAAGAGGTCACCCCAAAACCCCCACTGCTGCTTACGCCAATGAGCAGACACAGAGGAACATTCTTTCTCGTGTAACCAGAAAAGCAGCATGATCAAGTCCTTATTTAATTTGGCCATTTCAGATCTGAATAATTAGTCAGGCAAGAGACTACTTCCCAGGATACAGGGACAGATCACCCGCAGGTGCACCCTCAGCTTCCTCAGCCTGGCACTGCAGGGGACGTGGCGGCCACAGCACAGCCGCAGCTTTCCTTTCTCTCAGGAGATTACATTTCCTCACCCTCTGCCAATTTTCTTTCTTTTTGATAGGAGAACTGCTTCTATGCCCATACCTAAACTGAGGATGTCCCTCCAGAGCCACAGCTGAGCTCTCCATGTGTTCAGGCAGTGCTCAGATCTAAGCCAGCCTTGGTGCTCCCATGTCCCCTCCTGGCAGCGACTATTTAGCTCAGCCCTTCTTTGTGGTTCTGGGATCGTGCAACGCTCTGCTTTGGACATCTGAGCACTACCTGAAATACTGCAAACTGCAGCACTTGTCACAGATCCCACAGTGACCAGGTTTGCTCGCGTGCTGGAACTGATGGAATATCAAGAACACAACAGGCCACGGTTTTCTCACTTCTACATCTGGGATATCTAAAAAAGATTCAGTTTGGCCAGTTGAGCTGCTCTGCATTTACATTATCAAAAAGGAGATTAAATTTCTGTGACAGTTTTATACAGGGCTGGCTCTGAGCAGAAGGCTGCTGCGTGGGGAAGCTGGTTTGTGAGGCTGTGACAAAAACAACTCTGCTCCTCCTGGCCTCAGTTAGCTATTTTTAAGCCCTGGAAAATGAGTCTGGTTGCACAGTTACCACAGAAAAGAAATAAACCCAAACAATTGCAAAATGGTAGTGCCAAAGCCCAGGGCAACCATTTCCACACACATCCACCCTGTTCCCTGCAGGAACCCTCCTGGGTTCTCCATCCTCTTCCCAGCTCCATTCCCTATCCTGCAGTGGGAGCAACCAGCCACCTCAAATCACCCGCAGCATTGGGGAACCTTGACCTGACTCTGGTTTAGTATGCTCCTTAAAGGAGGCAGCAGATACTTGTTTGAGAAGGAGAAAAAATTGTTGAGTTTTATTCTTTAGCCAAAGCTGAAATTATATTTCAAATAGGATGAATTGTCCTTCCATAGGGAAAACTGACCAAGAGGCTGAAGTCATCTGCATAAAATTCAAAGGCAAATCAGCAGCGGAGTCAAGATTACATTCACAGAGATTAAGATTATACATTTTATACAGCCTCGTGCTTTTGTGCACTTGAACCTGGGCCAGTTGTTCTCTCTGACCTGGGCCAGGCAAGTCAGCAAGCAGCTCTTGCGCTAAGTATTCCCTTGGGGAATGTCACTCGGGAGCCTCTCGGAGCTGCTGTTCGATAGACTCCAGTGCAAACAATAAATCTTTCCTTTTCATCTGGCGAGTAAAGCTCTCCCCCTCTGCATATTGTTTTCTGCTGTGCAATTTCCATACTACGGCACATCTTGGTGCCCAGCTCTTAGCAAGTCAAAATGCACCATCAGCTATACTGGTGTCCAACACGAACAACAGTATGTCATTTTTGTGCTCTGGCAACCAAGTTCACCCACCAGTTACACACTTAAACCAGCCCCTGTATGTGGGGGTACACAGAAAAAAAACCCCAAAAAACCCACAAGTCCACATGTTAGCTGAGAAGTTAATGTCTGCTATTTAGCATTATGCATGGTAGGACATCTTCGCAACCTATTTATTTTACCATATGTTCCCTTAGGTTCAAAAAGAACACAGTTTTTATACAATTCTAATGGCAAATACCAACAATCTTCCATTTCTACAACTGCTTGAAGACTACTGAAATCAGAGGCAATTCTCAAATGAGTGAACGAGAGTCGGACTGGATCCTAACTGGATACTTAATATGAATTGTCTCGTTACCAGAAAGGTCTGCTTTCATTTTAAAAGGGTCACTGCTAAATAAACCAGATATAGTAGGATTTGACTGATTTTTCCTCCTAACATACCTGGTAAACTTGATAAGGCACAGTGTCAGAGGTGACCACCCTTTCCATTCAAATCTTAACTTCTGCACACGAGTGTCAGGTATATAGCTTTTCTATTTCTACTGTCAGTGGTAAAATCTGTCACGAAACACAATGAGAAATCACATTTAAGATAAGAAGATCTGCCAAAGTAAAAGGCAGCATACATAAAAGCTACCGTACTGGTTTTTTTCTTCACGGTCATGACTTCTAGGTTGATTTCCAGCAGGATATATCCTTAAAAGCCTTTTGTTCACTTTCTTTTTTTCTCTTCTTACTTGCAAACATTTAACAAGAATCAAAGCCAACCAGGCACACAAAGAACACAGCCAAAATCCTTAGATGCAAATCAAGGTTTGAGATACGTATTTTTTAAATAATCAAAGCAAGCTTCTCAGGTCTGAAGTAAAAATAATCTATAAGGAAAAGAATCTAAACCTTTGGTATCTAGCTATAAACATTGGGCAAGGGGGCACAGGCTGACAAGTAAATATTGAATTGCACAAAGCCCTTCGTTAATATTTATGTTCATACTCTAGATAGTCTAATATAATTGATCAGATATGCATTTTAAGAAAAAATTATGAGCGTGTTTTTAACAATTTGTCTCTGCTGAAAGATGAGCTTTTGTGAAATGAAAATACACTGCAGCTACAGCATTTTGCCTAATGAAAAGGGTCCACAGGATTAAGCCTTTTGGTTACTTCTCACCAGAGTGAGAAGAAAATTCAATCTAACAACAACAACAACGAAAATCCCCAAACACCACAACCTTTTTGATTAAAAAATAAAACAAAACAAAAGCTTTCATTCAACTCTGCTTCCCTAAAGTAAAGATGTCTGAAGTGTATTATTTTGTTCCCATTAGGAAAGAAACACAAATTCAGAAGCTTGAGAAACTCTTGCTGTGGTGGAATCAAGGACACAGAGAGGCAATTGCATAGTATGAGGAACCTGTTCCTGGGGAAAGGCTGTTCCACAGGGAGCTGGTTTAGCATTCAGAAGGGGCTACGCACACAGACCATGGCACGACCCTTGGTGATTTCTGGACCATGTGTGCTGGGATTGGGTGTGCACTTTGGACAGGCACACTCCCAAAGATGGATGGAAAATTGTGTGGTGGGATGAAATTATTCAGGGGGGACTAGGAAAGGCACAGGTCTCTATTTAACCCTTTGTTTGTAAGCCACTACCTCCAGGCAGCACTAAGCACAAGGACTGCCAATTGCATTAGATTATTTAAGTGGCTTTTGGAAGGCTTTTATATTTATAAATTCACCAGAAGAAAATTCCTAAGAAGGAAGTGCAAGTTGTTACACTAACAAGACAAAAACCAACATAACCCACTGAAGATTTAGAAGCTGAAATCAACTGAAGCCTTTCCATTGACTTCAGTGAGAGTTGGATCAGGATTTAAAGAGATTACAATTCTGAAGTTCATCTCTGTTGCAGTTCAGAATTTTTCTTTTGTTTCACATCACATTAAAGATTCAGCATCTCTTTTCCTAATACTCTGAAATATAGTATGATCTAGAAGAGAACAGAAAACAGAACTAAAGGGAAAAAAAAAAACAAACCACACACAACCACCCTCCTACACCTCATTAAGATCTGAAGTTTGTCCTTAATGTGCCTGTGAACTCAAAATGAGTGTCTAAATGGAGACATTTTTTTCTGCTACAGGGTAAAGTGATTATAAATGTCTCTTTGTGCAAAAGCTTAGTGGTATTTTATGCAGCTGGCACTGCAGAGTTTGAAACAAATCCAAGAAAACAGATTGTATCTTTAAGGTTAGAAATCAAACTTTCCATTGCTGAAGTGCACATTTCCTGGTAACGGGCTAAGCTCTGACACCAGAAGCTATGCAAACTGGATCTCTGCTGCTATGTTAAGTGACACGTATTGCTGTCTTTATTCCCTATGGCCTTTTTATCTATTCATTCCACTCCCAAACTATCATTAAATGGACATTATAAAGTAATTTTTTGTAGTTTACCGTCTTGTGTATTTCTTACCATTTTTTTCTAATACCCCTTCAGCAGTATGCTAGACATCTTTTCTTTAAGCTTCATAGCCTACATTTTCCTATAGAGCTGCAAACACCATAGAAGCCTTTGTCAAGCAGCAAAAGCAGTACCTTCAGTTTACAGGTAGAAATATCCCATGCTGCTAAACCTTAGCTACAATAAACCCCACCCAAGAATAGAGAGAGCTTGCATCCACATTTCATGAGCCTTCCCAGGCTTTGGAGGCATTTCAGTGCCAAGCACATATTTTGTATACATTCTTTCTACCTGATTGAATTGGCTCTCAAAAGCTTAAGAAAGTCTATATAACCATACAAGCAAATCCCACCTCGTCTTCACTTCTAAATCCTGCTCTTGCCAGGGCTCGTGAGGGGGACTGGTCTCAGGGCTCCCCAGAGGTTATGGCTGCTGGGCACGGCCGAAGCAGTCAGAGGACTCCTGGGATGGAGCAGGAGCAAGGGGCTCACTCTCCAGCCCTCAAGCAATCTGCGCTCAAAACATTTGGTGATGTGTAGGTTAAAAACAGCCTCTTGAGGTTCATTTGACTCCCACACAGTTGGGGAAGCCATGAAGTGGTCTGCTCTCCATGTGAGGAACTAGCCAAACAACTGGCAGCTGCGTTCTAATTTCAGCTTCTGACTAGTCCTAATGAATAACCTCGTGTACAGCACGGGCCGCAGAGAAAGGATTGGTCTCCTATTCCTAGCCAGAGGCAGATGAGGAAAAAAAAAATATCCTATTTTTGGCTACAATTGCCATTTGATCTTCCACAAGCAGCTCTGCTTCTAATAAAACTCCACACTCAATTGCGCTCAGTGGGGACACCGCAGTGAAGAGCGGAGGGCATGGATGATGCAGGCTTGGAGAATGGCAAATGAGTCTGTGAACCAGCTGGATTTATGACCCACAGTTTGATCCAAAGTGGTTTGTGGCCAGTAATTCCTGCCGGTACAGTACAGTACCAGCTTTTAGCTCGCTCCATCCTACTCCTGCAGATGAGGGGAATCTATTCTTTCCAAGATCTGTGATTGCTGCCTAGAAACTTTGTGCTGTCATCCCACCTCGAGAACCTGATCAGGTGTATCAAGCACGGGTACAAAGCATATCTTCCACTTAGGCACAGGGAGCAGGGAGAGATAATACTCTTGCAGCACACCGCTATTAGGATTCCTTACATATTTGTAAACGTCTGGGTTCAGAGAGCGTGCCAGGGTAATACATAGCTCTGTGACTAATAGCACCAGAGCCGACGGGAGCAGCTCCATGATTAGGGTCTGACTCAGCACAGGTACCAGAGCTGGCTGCACAGCACCCAGCCCGAGCCTGCAGGATGCTCTTGAGGGAGCATCCATACGGGGCGCTGACCTCAGCACATCATACCCCCTAACTTAAAACCAGCTTCATAAATTCAAGTTTCTCTGGAAAGCACCGAGGGGAAAAACAAGCAGATTACATTGAAAGTTTACCCACTTGGCCTACGACACGGGAAAGGCAAGAGCAAATATACTGTATCTCCCCGTTGGCATAATTCAGAACTGCAATCTCTTGTCACAGATACCCACTCAAACGCGACCTTGACTCAGTCCCTGGCAGCTGAGTGCCACTAATAACTGATAAACAAACAGGCATATTTAACTTTGTTTACCTTTCTCTCTACCTCTGCTGCACAGGCTAATGCTGCAGAACCGGGCTCCCCGATTAGTTCTGCTGACTGCAGTAACCCTCTGGCCCTCGTTAAAGAAAAAGCATTTGGAGAAACTGTATCCATTCCGTTTTCTATCATCAGTCCTTTGTAAAAGTTGGATTGAAAGCACCTCGGTGGTAAATCTACCTCTCCCAGAGGTAAAATGCAAAGAGCAGAGAATGATGCTCACTGGCAGAGAGAGGAAGTGATAAAAGGACAGAGAGAGAGAGAGAGAGAGAGCAGAGGATGAAATGTTGCCTTTAAGAAGAGATGCTGGAGATAAATATTGAAATTCTTCATTTTCAAAGAGGTGCCTTTGTTTTGTCTTCTGCTTCAATGAAATCAACAGTGCTAGTCCCAAAAGCCACGGCATGAATTAGGCTGTTATCATTCAGCAATCAGAGACAGTACCCTACCTACTGAAAGTGGGAACTTCACTGATCCTACTAATACATTTCAAGTATCTGGATCTTCCTGTCATATTTACTATTTCCATAAACTCCCTTCTTTAAAAAAGAAAAAAAAAAAAAAAAAAGGAAGGAAAAAAAAAAGGGAAAGAGAGAGTTCTGGGGGGTAGCAAAGATTAAAGGCAGACTGTCAGTTTGACTCTGCCTGGCTTGTATTTTCACTCCAATGAGTGGAGTGTGTATAAATAATGCCTTTGATTGCTTCAAAGATGGGGCTGGTGTCACCACGGCATTTGAATCACGGCACTTTCTCTTTGTATCGCTTCTGTCAGTCAGGAACAATATAGAACTTTTTTGTTAAAGAAGCCTTTAATTTCACATAGTAATTACCTATTTGATCAGACAAAAGGTGCTGTGAATGAAAGTCATTTACTTGTTTGATGTGACTGAGACTGAGTGTCACTACAGCTGCGAGACTGTCAGAGAAAACACTAGTGGCTGATTAGATAAGTAGTCCTGTGCAGAAAAAAAAGGGTGAAAATGGAACAGGGAGGAAAAAAAAAAGTCAAGTTCTACCTGATTTAAATACAAGGAAAATGGGCATTTCCTCTGAATACAATTAATGCGATTATCAGAAGATGCAACTCCTCTACAGCTTCATCGAGGTCAACTTTCCAGCCACTGGGTTAAATGCTCTCTTCTCTGCCTCCACTTCATCAGACAAGGCGATTTACAAAGCAACTAATGATCTGCTTGAAACTTGCTGAACACCTGCTGCTGTGTCACAGGCTCATTCACACAGCAACAGAAATCACGCTACAAGGACAGGAAGAAGTATCATCTGCTTAAGCCAATCTACTACTATTCAGACGGAAGTTTTGTGTTTGCAATCAGAGATGTTGTCTCCTTGCCAAGAAGAGCCTTTTGGTACCTTCTGGGTCACAGAAGTAATTCCAGGACACAGTGTGGATGACTTCAGCTTGTGGAGTCTTGCTGACCCCCCCCAGTGAATTATATAAAAAGTGGGGAAATCTGCAGGGCTTAGCTGGATTTTAGACTCACCCAGACCTAAGCCCCCAGAACCTCCCTCCCAGCTTCAGTTTTGGCTCTGGCACAGACCCAGCCACAGATGGGAGAAGGACTAGGATCTGGCTTTCAGATCTGATGCCCTACCCCAAACCCAGTCATTTGCCTTCCAGTATCCAGGATGGGACTATCTCTTATCTCTCATCACAATGATCAGGATTCTAGCGAGGGAAGTACCATCTTCTGGACGGGAAACTGATGAACTAGAACCTGCAGGATCGATTCACCCTCCTGATCATCCTGACTTCATGCCAACCAGCCTTTACTGCAAGGCACCAGAATCACTTCTCTCCCTTTTATATACAGGAGCATGTACAAAGCACAGGGCTGGCAGCTTCAGGTCTCCAAAAGCTTTCCCTTCTCTCTGCTTTCCTCTCCCCATCCTCCATGAAAGCAACAAATATTGGGACTGCACTTCCCAGTGGTTTGTTACTGGTAAGTGTGAAGCAGGAGCATGCTAGCTGTTGGCCTCTCTGCAGCAGCTGGGTTAGCGCTGCACATGTTTAAAACATTAACTGGAAATATTTTATTCTGTTGGATAACATATCAAACAACACAGCAATGAAATTTTCAAGGGCTTAGAAACTGTGCCTGGAGGAGCACGAGAGGTCTTGCGGACATCTCCAGCAGCACACTGCTATAGTGCTGCAGCACAGCCTAAGAAACCCCAGGATGGCTTTTTTCCCCTCCATGTCTTTAAAGTGACTCAACACAAGTGACTCATGTAGCAGAGGCTGAACGCCTCGATTTCTCTTTCTACACACTCTCAAACAAGGCAGAAGGTAGCAGACAAAAGGAAAGCCCTCAGTTAGCTGACAATTGAATACTGTTTAGTGCCTCCCAAATGTGGAAGGATACTGGTGTGATGTATGTAGTGCCATGGGAAGGCTGGAGTCCCCATGGATGAGTCCTTGTAGCTTCAGCCAGCAGGTAACAGGAGGGCATGTCCTCAGCTCCACTCATGGGAGAGGAGAATCTTTGCCTGCTCCTGTCCTACCTCCAGCCAATGCTTCTCAAAGCACTCATCTGTCTTAGGTGTCTCCACTGCCTTGAGCCCATACCTTGCTCTTTGGGTGGTGGCTCTGCTGAAGTGATGAGCACCTCCTCCGACTGCGTGCTCCCAACCTCAGCTGGGCATCACTTTTGAGAAGATGCTGCTATACCATCTCCTGAGGAACCACTCTAGAGCTACAGACACACTCACATAGGCAAAACCAACACCATGGGAGCAACAGCAGTCTCAAAAAAAGCAAACAGACCCCTTATTTCTCTTTAAAGCCTGCTCTCAAAAACTGATTTCACAGCATGACCAGTTACTGTGTTGGAATTACTTGCCTTCTTATTTGAATAGCATAAAAATGAACATATTAACAAATAATACTTGAAATTCACTGGACAACACAATGGAAAAAAATTACACTGCATGAAGAATGAGGTTACAGAAGTTACATCACCATTTGAATCAGATGTAATATGCATCAACCTGGAGAGCCTGTATATAGAATTAAAGAAATCATTTAATTTTAAAGTAATATTTTATTCAATGCATCCCTCAGTACATGTAACTGCTAAATGAAATGCACTGCATGCTCTACAAACACATCACCGCCTTGTAAATGAAATACCCACGATATTAAAACTGATATAACATTTATTAAAACCATTATGCAGAGAACAAGGTTGGATACTCCAACTGCTGAAGGCAAGTGCTAGTTCTGGCCTCTCACATGTGCATGTGCTAAGCAGCTTGTGGCTCTGAAACAGTAAGTGGAGAAGTCTTTTCTAAAGGTGAGAGATCGTTCAGGTGGAAAGAAACCCACCTCTCCTTCCCCGAGAGGAGGAAGGAGCCCTGTTGGCCCATCAAGCGAAGTCGCACAGGAGGAGAAGTGCTGCGGGCTCTGATCAGTGGTGTTACTGCCCCCGTGCAGGGCACCAAGGCCTCTGCTTTGTTCCACATGAGGTCACTGTAAGAGCACGTTAAATCCTCCACAAAGCTGAGCTATTTGGTTTGATATTGTTTCTTCCCTCTAGACTAATAGCAAAGTTGAACAGTAACGTGTTTCACAATCAGACCGTGACCCGTTTTCTCAGGAAGGCAGAGGTTGGAGTCCAGGGAAGATTTGGTCTCTCACCCTTACAGACCTGCTGTGATGGCTAAGGGATATGACAATCCCCAAGGCAAAAGAAAGTAAAGGAATCGTTTACTTGAGAGTCCCAAAGTGGATAAGGAAGGGCTGAGCAGAGGCTGCGTGCCGCAGGGAACACCGTGCTGAACCCAAAGGCTGATGCCACCTTCTGCAGGGCAGGTATGCAACGGAGGGACGTGCGTGGCTCTGGACCATCCCCTTCTGCTTCCTTGCAGACAATTGTTGCTGGTTATTCTCACTGTGTATTTTCAAGGCATTTGGCAAGTTTTTCAATGCAGCCACCTTTACCATCTTCTTTTCAAAATCAAGTATTGTACTACTAATTAATCTGTAGGGGATAGGTCTGACTGCTTTAAAAGCACAGCTCCATTGTGAATGCTTGAAGCATATTTTTAAAGGAAAATCTCAGAATTTTACTTTATACTATTACTTCATTCTAGCCTATGACATTTTTAGCTTTGCACAAAGAATGCCTCTCTGCAGAACGCTCGCAGTTCAGCCGAGTTACACATTATAAAACCCTTCTATTTGTCACTGCCTTCCAGCCTCTTCAAAACGAATTCTGGTTAGGATATGTGAATGTAAAATGCTCTTGTTTCCTAATGAAGCACTTTGAAATGCGCTGTAGGAGAAGCTTGATTTTACCCTTCCATAGACACAAAGAGGAGTTCTTGCCTTTAACTGTTCTATCCTGAAAGATGAATTCACAGAAACCACATAGAGCTCAGGCTGCCAAAAAGGGAAATACAAATTTTCTTCCCCATTCCTTTCAACAAATCTCAGTCTAGAATAGAAAGAAATGAAGTATACATTCAGCAGAAAAGGATTAAAGGAAAGACGAGGGGAAAATCCTTTTAAATACTAATATCCACTGAAATTAATCTCCAAACACATCACAACAGAGACAGGGCCTTGACAAAAAGAAAGAAAAAAAAAATGCACCTAAATATACTCCATGCTGACAGCCATACATCTGTCTCCAACCAACGTTACAGAAATCTCTATGTACCTATACACAGTTATTACCACAACCCCAGCACAAGCTGGGACTCCGTTGCATCGGTACCGTACACCGCGCTCCACTCAGTTATCAGAAAAAGCTGAACAGTGACCATCACAGTCACTCTTAAAACCAAGGTAAATGTGGCACCTCCACATTTATTATAAACGCGTTAGGGACCTAATGAGGCCTTGGAGAGATTTCACACTGGGATTTGCACCAGTTTATGTACACAGCTGGCAGTGGCTGAAGTGGGAAGGTGTACATCCTGTGGTGAAGCTTGCTTGCTGTGCAGCTCCTGTCTGAAAAATGCCTGTGTTGGTCTGGCACGATATCAAACTGGATCATCTGCGCTATTCTGGCAGGGAGCTGCCAGAAGTTTACGTATGCTGGTGCCAACTTCATACAACCCCACGCAGGACCAGTCCCCAGAGTTTGCATGCTCCCATGGCACTTGGGTGAGGCAGGACAGGCTGATGCCTGACACCGCTTCTTCTCAACTACCCTGACTTGTAATCAAATGAGTGTTTTCTATTTCTAAGCAAAACCAAGCAACTGAGGGAAAACATGTCATTTGAAAACACAAGTTTGAATTTAAACACTGCATGCATAAAAGTGCTACATTTTTTGACTTTCAAATAGTTGAGCATTGGGAAATGATACTGCAGAAAATGTGGCTGGACTGACTTTCTCAATAGCACCATCATTAGCTGCTCACTTTTTGTGAGTCGCACGTGATGTCCTGGAATGCTAGAGACTTTCCGGTCAGACATTTCTAATCTGATCAAGAGAACACTGTGAAATTTCATATGGCAACACACTGATTAAAGCTCTCCCACACTTCATTATGTAAACAGGTATAGCTGCTAATTAATGAATTAAAGTGGAAAAAGAAACTGTTGGCAAGACTGGAAACTTGGCCCAAAATCTCCCCTGAGTAATGTTCAGTCGAGTGAACTAAACCCTATTAGTTCTTGCTGGCAGGTGCAGCTTTAGCACCCGCTGAAGAAAGTGGAGGTTTTTTACTTTTTTGTTGTTGTTTGTTTTGTTTTTTTAATATTCATATTTTTCCTTCCTATTTCCCAGTTACTAAAAACTTTTTAAGTAATTTTGCTTTACTACCACACTGCTGATACCATTACATATGCACAACAGCCCTCCACATCAGGCATGAAAACGAGGAGTTAGGGGTCAAACAGCACCTCTCAAAAAAAGGGCACATATCCGAGCGATGCCATCGTCTCCTAACCTCCTGCCACCCAAACACGGCAACATGTTCAAAACATAGCGAAGCCGTGAATGCAGCAAGCTGTTCAAATACAGCTTGGCTGCAGAGAAATCTTAAGGAAATTAAAGACGGTTTGGATTCGAGTTGAGTTTTCACTGCTTCCACGCAGGAGGGAGTGGGACAAAGTTATGAGACTGTATAGAAATCTTTGGACGGTGGTAGGGAATACATGGCTCTACGCAAGCAAGTGTTGAAAAGCATGAGAGCTGAAACTGTGCTGGTTGGAAAAAGCAAAAATTACTGTCTCTTAATCAGACTGCAGGTTGCCTAGTTTTTCTATGATGATATTCCTATTTAGCTTGGCAGTACCATTTTACACATGATGAGGATTTCAAGAAGTGCAATTAAAGCTTTATCATCAACATCAAAATCAGCACAGATTACCCAGTACTAGACTTAGAAAATAGTAAGTACTTCACTCTTACTAAGAGGAAAGTGGTTACATTTTCAGTACATATAGTTTGGAAACCTGGGGTTGAATGAATGTGTGTTGAATGAATGAATGTGAGAATTGCCAACTAATACTTCAGGAGCACGACCCAACTGTATTCTAAATAGAAGCTTTTCAGAAAGTGGGCTTGTTCACTATCTGCAGAAAAATCAATGAAGAACAAAACCTTCATAAAAATTAGGATCTGAGTTTCAGCCAAAATACAGTCAGATTTTACACAGCGGGCCTTCGTTCGATATGAAAAGCGTACTACTGATGATAATATGGAATATGAACACTCAAAATAAGTTTCAGTTTGGCTGAACTTGATTTGTAAAACTAGGTTTTGTAGAGACATTTCTCAGCTCTGCTTTCAAGTTACCACCAGCAACACCACAACAACTCGAGAGCAAATACAAAAAGAAGGCGAGGGGAAGGGATTACACAGGGGGATTTGGGAGAAACCATTCGGTTCTTGAAAATACCCTGGATTTCCTCTCTAACTTTTGCCAAGCCATTTAGCCTTTCCCGGACTTGACAACATTTGTGCCTGCAATTCAGCTGTGAATTGGAGGTCTGAAACCATGGACTACTACTAAATATCTGAGAACAAAAGCCAGGTAGCTAAAGCTATAGGTTCAGCCACAACTCAACTTGGAAGTGAGAAATGGAGCCATGGGAAGAAAGGCTGGACCTCGACCTGGTTGGACAACTTACTTCATCCTTTCTATCAGTCCCCCTTTTTAGATTTTACCAGGCGTCAGCCATAATTCAGCTGCAATTGGCTTTGTGTACTTGTATCATGACTCTGCTACACACCATTTACTCACTCAAGAGCAGTAACAGCAACTTGGATTTATACAACAGTTTAGCATACCTAGCACTTCAAAGAGCTTAACAAAAGGAGATAACTCAACAGGACAGCGAGCCAACCTATTACAAAATAAATAAATCAGCTTTAAGTTCAGACTTCAAAAGGGAAACAGTAGATGCCCCATGAAAATCTCTGTAGGCATGGGTTTCCACAGAGCAAGAGCTAAGAGGCTGCTGCAGCAGCATCCTTGGGTGACACATCATGGTCCTTGCCCAGCGTAGATTAATGAACACTGGGAATGGAAATGTTAGTAATTAGGAGAAGGTTAAAATGTTCACAGTGTGTTAGAATGATGCGTAAAAGGGTACAACTGCTGAAAAATCACTGCAGCAATGCAGAATTTTTTCAGAAACTAAATTCCAACTGGGAATATATTGAGAACAAGAAGAAAGAAAACCTCAGAGTGGAAAACCAATGCAAAATAGCTCGTGAAAAACAGTTGGCTCTGTGGCATGGAGGCACTATATACGTGATAAACTACAGCCCTACGCTGAACTAAATGCCATTTGAAAAACAAATCCAGGGAAACATCCAGACATGACAAAAAAACAAAATTACTCTGAAAATTAAAAACAAACAAACAAACAAAAAAACCCCAGACATTTTTTCCATTAGGGCAGGCTCAAGAAACCACAGCTACAGAGGTCTATAGATTTGGGCCCCAGCAGCCACCTTCTGCTGCAGATAAAATCAGTTGCAGCTGCCAACTCACACCTTGGAGGACTATCAGTCCTGCTGTTCACAGGACAGACCTTTCTCCCTTTGCAGCTGGCGCAGAGACCAAAAACCTTGGTGAATGTGTGAAAAATTCTCCTTTGCACCCCAAGGGTCAGGAGACCTTTCTTTTTCTTCAGAGCAAGCACTTCAAGAGCAACAGCAATAGCCCCAGGCTCATCTGTCTTTAGTTAGTGCCTGACACACATCTCAAGGGTCTATGCTCTGGACAGGCTGGGAAATATTTTTTTTTGGTCCATTTTAAAGTACATTTAAAAACAGAGAGACGATAAAATTACCCAATACTGATATCCTCTAAAGCTGCCAGGTCAAAGCCCCAGCTTCAATCTCCCTCGGCAGGTCAAGACCTTCCTGCTACAGGAAAGAGAATAAAGTCATGGATCCTCAGACAGCTCATGTGCCACCCCTCCATCTCCCAGCAATTTCTCCCTTCGGATCTGGACGGGTGGATCAGTCCCATCCCCTCTGGGCACACCATGTCTACAGTTACAGCACATGATTATCTTGCACAGCCACATGCCAACACAGTCTTCTCCATTCATCATGGTTGTCTCCAGATATATGATGTACACAAATGATTATTTCAAGTCCATCCTAGCTAAGGCACATATTTAGAAGCGGTCTTTGCTCTACCTGCAGAATTCACCATGAACCGGCTGTTAACGCACTCGGAGAGATCACTACCTGCAAACTGTACCAGACTCTCCATCTTCACATGATTTCTGCCTCCAAAATTCGTCAGTCACATTCGGCTACCCATGAACTTGCTTTAAGCAACACCATGTAAAGAAAGAGCTTCCTGTAACATGGCTCTTCTCCATCGAGCACACTGACATTATTATCTTTTGCCGACTACTCCTTTCATATACTTGTCTGAGATTACATGCTTATCCAAAAATTCTATTTTTATGCACCCACAAAGTTAATTTCCACTTGCGTAACAATTACTATTTGTAAACCACTAGTCTTGAACATAGAAACCAGCATATAAAGATTTTTCCTCATAGATATCAGCATTATATCAGAGGACACCTAAAAGGAGAGCAGAGCCTGGAGAACACGAGTCATCCCCACCTGTCCACTGGATTCTGTCAACAACTGGTTTCCTAATCACCACAAATTCATTTTTCCCGTTGCTTGCTGCAATTACGCTATTGAAACCTGCGGGTCTGGGTGGTTTTTTTTCCCCCCTTCCCTTATTCTAAACAGAATTCATTTTTAATGCTTACTGCAGAAGGCCAATATGATACAAAACCCCCAAACATTTCACTACTCATGCACTCTTATTCATAATATCACATCAAATTGCTGAAGTAGTACCATATGGCGCTTGAGCACCAAGCCAGAACAAGTTGTTCAGCTTGTCATAATCTCAAAAGCTGCATGAAACTTAAATAATTTCTCTATGAAGTGGAAGATCTTTGAGTTTAATATAACTCATCAGAAATGGATTCTGCATTTTCCTCCTATTATTTCCCATGTTTTCTCTGATTCACATTCTACTTTCCAGTGCAAGCTATCAGTATAAGTGACTACAACTATGGGGCTGAAAGGCTCTAAAAGCATCCTCTACATACTTTTTTCTTGATCATTCATCATCAAATTGAATGGATAAACATCTTTCTCAATCAGACAGATATATAATTATAAATAAAAAAAGCTCAACCAGAAAGTCTGAATGAAAAAGATTAATGAAATTTCCCACACTTTGATTCAACCCTTAAATCAATACTCTCAGTTGAAAAATGTCCACACTCCCACCCACGCTATCCTGTAAGAAAACACAGCAGTCTTTCAAGAAAACTGGAGCGGTGACTTTTAACTGGTACATAAGTCCAAAGAGAGACAATGGTGGAAATGTTCAGGGTTTCATCCCAGACTTCTCTGCATTTACCTTCTCAGTTCCAGGAGTCACTAGAACTCTATCCATTTTGGGAGGTTTTTTTGACCTTGAAGATCATCTCATTCCAACCCCCCTGTCATGGGCTGGAACACCTCCTACTAGAGCAGGTTGCTCAGAGCCCCATCCAGCTTGGCCTTAAAAACTTCCAGGGATGGGGCTTCCACCACCTCTCTGGGCAACCCGTTCCAGTGTCTCACCACCCTCATGGTGAAGAAATTCTTCCTACTGTCTGACCTGAATCCACCTCTCTCTAGTTTTACTCCATTCCCTCTAGTCCTGTCACTGCCTGACAGCATAAAAAGTCCCTCCCCAGCTTTCTTGTAGTTGATCTCAGAGTTTTCAGGGATTGTGACTGACACCGCATTTCAAATGGCTGAACAGCAGCATGGGTACCATCCGAGATGGAGAAAACACATGGAGAGATCTTCCCATGAACACACAGCATCAAAAATTAAAATGTGAAGGCAGAAGTAGCTATATCCCAAAATGGAGGGAGTGGAGACAAGCCTAATGGGAATACTGGGAATGTCAGGGCATGAGGAAGACAGGTATGTAGGCTACCAGCACTGCTCTGGCAGGGAGAGAAGGGCCTTCTAGAACTTGTCAAAAGGAAGGTGTATTTTAGCAGCTGCTTAATCAACTGAAGAATAAAAAGGACAGCACCAAATCAAGCAGAATTTCCTAGTCCTAGTCCTTCTCAGAGTATACGTTCAAGCCTCATTCACATATGGGATTAGGACAGGAAAGAACTGGTGCTGAGAACTGCAGGCTGGCACAGGCAGTACAGAGACAACTACTATGCAGCCTTTTGCTTAAAAATAAAACAGAACTGGGGCATGTCTTCTGGAGCTAGCATGTATTGGGGGTTTCCAGAAAAAAACATTTCTATAATGGTTACATATGTGATTGTTCTTTTTTACTTAGCTAGATGGAGAAAAAGTGACTTGTCACCAGCCCAAAGGGAAAAGCACTTGGCTGCATGGGGGGAGACAGGAGTTGTTACATCTGTGGCTTCACAGAAGGAAAGGAATAGCTCTCTTAAAAAAAGCAAGAAGTGCAGAGAAGATCAAGGATAAATAAGCAAAAGGAATCAGTCCTCCTTCCCTGATGAAAAGATGATGTCAAAATATCAAAACTCTCCATGGCTTCACACGTGGTAAGAGCTAAGAACAGGTGGTAGCAGCTTAATGTCCCTGCCACGGAGCTGGGAAAGGCAGCGCAACGTCTGCTGAAGTCTGCCTGGTGAGAAGATGGGACCCGGTGTCTCTGGGGTAGAAAGCACTGAGAGCACCCACCCCCTGCACCACTGCTCTTTGCACACCTGCGTGGGGTGGTATGGCCATTTCCACCAGCTTTGATGAGAAATTTTCTTCACTCCATCAGGCCCACGCAGGTCTGAAGACCAGCGGGGGAGTTATTCCTGTCCACATGTGTCATTACTACTCAGGGGTCTGTGCCTGAGCCCATGGTCTCCCTTATTCTTACTGGGAAGGCACTGGAGTGGCTCTGCAGCCCCAGGCTGAGGTCCACTCCTGCCCTGCAGATGTTCCCACGCTCCGATGCTCTTTCTTTAGAGGGATTTTACCTTTAAAGACGTGAAGCAGCATAAGTAGTCAAAGAAGGGCTGTTCCCACTTTATCCTAAGGGCACAGCAGAGAAGAAACAGAAAATGATCCTAAGCTATAAAGGCCCCACTTTAAAGGTATCAGGGCATGAGGCAGGATTTGCTGAGGCACCCAGGTATCCAACTCCCATCAGCCCACGGGGGAATCTAAATCGACAAGGATTAATTCTTTTGCTGTGCAGATCCTCCCACGCACACCGCCCTAGGTAGCGATGTAGCTCCCATCGCTGTGCTGCTTCCGACACAAGGAGCTACAGAAACGCGTTCGTCTTCAGAAATGCCCCATGAGGGACTGCAGAGGTCCCACCCGGTACTCCAGGCAGTGCGGGAAAGAGCTGGAGTCAGGCAGGTCGAGTCCACACAGCGTCCGTGAGCTCTGCTGCTGCTCGCGCCGCCGCGACGTTCGGCCCGGCCACGGGTCAGGGTTATCAGAGGGGCAATGGGAAAGAAAATGGATTAGAAGGCGGCTGCAGCAGAAGAAGCCTGGAGAGCAAGGCCATGCACAGCCCCAGTATGTGCAGCTTTCCCTCAGCCCTGGCCCCAGCTGCTCCCATTTGTGGCTCTTCAGAAATGGTATCTCCAAGAATTAAGATTTTTTTTTTTTTTTTTTTTTTTAATCTGGATAAGGTGAAAAGTAGAAAACAGAATAAAATACGTAATATGGGCTGCTTTGACATGCCTTCAATGTAGGTTTTCTATCAGCACAACCTCAAGGTACCATTACAAACAGTTCACAGGAGGAGGGAGCCAGCCTTGGTGGCTCGCTTGCATCAGCCCTGCCGGCATCGACAGCTCCAGACAACACAACATTTTAGGTTACTTTAACTGATGTGTTGAAAGCACCTTATCGCAGAGAAGAAAAAAAAGGAACTGAAATAGCTGTTGTGTGCAATTAACAGCTCACTTTGATGAGCCCTTTCCGATGCTACCACCTTTTTGCGAATACTTTGCTTCCTGAAGAACAGTTTCGGTGAAGCCAACACAGGCAGAACTTCAGAACAGGATTACAAGAGAGAAGGTAAATTGTGAGTGACAGCACCCATTAACCTGGGCCAGAAAACTCCCCAATCTGCATTAACTCCTCAAATGCCTGATACATAATGTAAAGACTGATGCAAAGGCAAACTCAAGTTTTCCTTACTTTTAAGATCACACCATTCAGCTTTTATTCTCTTCGTTCAACAATATCCACACTCAGTGCTCAGTAGTTACGAATACCCTCTATCCAATTAATACCCCATTAAGCCGCCCGCCCGCAGTGACTTTATCCTCAGACCACTGTATGGTAGCTGTTAACTCCATAATACCCTGGCATTATTACCATATTAGACTACAAGGGATTGATCCAAAGCTCACGGAGGTTAATGAGGGCTCATTAAACTTTGAATTAGGCCCTAACTGCTCGGCAAACATGAAGTGAAGTGAAACAGCACGTGTCAGATAAGAAGTCAGAGGGTGCAGTAAACGTTAAGGGGAAATATTGAATGCTGCTCGTGACAAAGGCAGGAGGTAACCAGGAATGTGTGTGGAAAGCAGCCGTGGGAGAGAATCATGAGTATGTTACGTCCGATATCAAGCAGAACAGATTTGTGCTGATATAAATAGGTATTGCCTGGTCTGACTCTGATGTGATTTTGTCTTCATATGGTTAGACATAGCATAATACTGACATTATGGCTTTCCTTTAGATTTCAGTTTTGAGTTTCAGCTGGAGAGTATGATACTAGAGACTTGAAATCAGTAGGACTCCTTCCCTAATTACTGATTAATCAAGAGCTAAGGTTGCTTACATAAAGAGTCATGGGGAGAAGGAGGAAGTCTCATTAAGAACAAGAGGTTAAAAAAAAGGGGGGGGGTAGGGGGACATTTAACAACTGGATGGATAGAGAAAGAAGAAAAAGAGCTGATTTCCTAATAGCATGTTATACCTGAATGTTAAATTCTGTATTCATGTCTAATTAAAAAATTATAAGAAAACATCTAATAGTGGCTGATACCATGGGTTATGGTTTAAAAGGAGTAACACAAAGGGTTTTTTCCTTTTAGTGACTTCAGAAATACATGTATGTTGTGTCACTCTGTCCCTTAGGTGCTCAAAAGGCACAGCAGCTGTTTCATAAATTTTGAATTGCCTTTTCCTTTAGCATACAAAACTCTACGCCATAAACATAACGCTGTCAAAAAAAAAAATATTTGGTAAAGCCAGATAGTTGTTGGAAATGCTTCCTCCGATATTTAAATTCCTCTCTTAACAGGAGTTTCCCTGCAAAAACAGATGCTAACGAACAGTGTTTTTGCCATCAAGCTGCATGTGAATGCTTTGGTGCAGCATTTTCTTTTTTCCAGTGGAGACATTAGAGAGTACATTTCCATCACTGAAAGAAAACTGCCACCTTGCTTCTCAATTCTTTGCTTTCAAATAATAACTAACTGCTATAATTTTCCATAAAAGATTTATGCTCTGATGAGGTCTGATTCTTCTAGTCTAATTTCTTTTTGTTGGAAGCAGCTGAATGACATTTACTGCTAAGTAAATTATGTCATCACTTCACTGCAAACCGCACCACTGAAAATGTAAGCTGGCCAAACATTTATTTTTGTTTTCCAACTTACAGAAATCTCTTCAGAGGGCTGCAGATTAACTAGCAACACTTTTTACTACAGATCCTTAATCTTAATTTCTTTCCCCTCTCTCTACTAATATGCTCCCTGCTAGCAATGTTACTTCAGAAATAACTCTGAGCAGCTTACGGTATGCTCAGAAACTTTGCCTTTTAGCTGCCACATTTTCCACAGCAACTTGGAAATACAGCAAACTGGCCATTTTGTAGGCCCATAGTAACGGGGGCACTGCAGCTCTACCTCTTCCCCCAGAGGATTTTCACTACCAGAAGGAGCTGGTGGAGGACCTACGTCCAATCTTTTCACAACACAATGTGTGCCTTTCATCTTTTGGAGATAAACAAGCCCGCACGGCCCTTCTCCTTCCTTAAACTGCCCTACTTTTGACAATAAAATTAGCTTCTTTGCTCAAATAAATGTTATAGTTCACAAAGACTCGAAGCACAAATCAGCTGCAAAACAGCCTGAAAGGGCTAGAAACCCCAGCACAGATGCAAAAACCTCCTCATATAATGCAATATTCTAATTAAAATGAGGGAAGGTCATGAGTGAAAAAAAAGGAGTGAGGAAGGTGAACTGTCCCAGCAGTGCCCACCAGCACTAAACCGTTCAAGGGGCTCTTAATATTTCCACTAGAAACTTTGAGGTTTAGGAGTTTATAACCTGAATCATAGAGACTTAGTCCTAGTCTTCAAAACCCAATTCTCAAAGGAGAATTACACAGGTAAAGCTTTGAAAGGGGAGGGCACACCCGGGTGGTTCACTAAGACTTTATGAATACTCTGGCTGACTTTATTTTTTCCCAGCTGTATCTCCTACACACGCATACATACACTCACACAAACATATACATCTCAGAAATGGCACACCGACCTGAGGCCGGGAAGAGAACCCTTATACATGTTATGCAGAAGACTTCTAAAACCTTGTCTAACTGAAATAGCAGCTGGAGGGTGAGGACGCAGCACAGAGTACCATCTCCTCCCTTGCCCGTGTCCAGGAACAGGTTAGGGACAAAGCACAACCCCGTGCAGTGCGGGACCTTGCCAGGACCACACAAGGCGGGGTACGCACTCAGCACCCCTCCACCAGTGTGAAAGGGCATTACAAGCCACACCAAATCCTGATGTTCACTCTTTTGCTACCTCTCTCTCTTTCACACAGGACACTTGAGCTTTGGTCAGAGCAGCTTCCTTTGCACCATGCACCAAAAAGTCACTCACCTTGAAGCCCTTTGCCAGTACATCTCCCTCATCCTTAACGAAGCATAAACAGCCTCTGCTCCTCCCAAAAGCTCCTTCCACAGAGCATCCCCAGCCCAGGTCAGCTGCCGTCAAGCACCTTATTTATCCAGCCAGAAGATAACAAAACCTCCTGCACCTGTGGCCACCCTCGTCCTTAAAGGGTAAGCACACCCTACCCAGCTACTGCAGAAGTTGCTGTTGGTTCACAGAGAGAGAAGAAAGTACAGCTCTCTTTACCTAGTACCAAAAATATGAAACCAAGGTCTACAGGTTGAGTTTTCAGGGCAGGCTTCTCGTTTGGTGTCTGTTAGGGAAAAAACCCCCACGTGTTTGCATGATGCATGCAAAGGCTGGGATGTATGTGTACATTTGGAAGTGGGGTCTCTGCACTTGCAGTAGACACAAAATAAAATCAGGACTCTTAGAAAAACTGTAAGTATGGCCAAAGAGGTTGGTACTGCGTAATGCTGGATGCTTGGTCTTAATCCAGTAAGACACTATTTGTGGCCTTAGTTTCCAGTTACTGATTAGACTCGGAAGAGCCACTGGAGCTACTTAAAGGCTCAAATTTAGGCACGTACTTAAAATCTCTGCTGAACAAGGGCCAAAATGCTCAGTACCATCTGCAGATACCCAAACTGCCTTGGGCAAAATGTTTCCCTTAATATAATCCAAGGTTTTGTTTGTTTGTTTTTAACTTGTCTAACTGCTCGGATAGGAGGAAAATGTCCTTTAAATTAAGGAAATTAGCAACAAATATCAATGTTATTTAAAATATGGTAATTATTAAAAATATGGTAAGAGCTATGGGAAAAGAACTGCAAAGCAATGAGGCCTTTAATGAAACTGGGGTAAACTGCTGCACATCCACTTTTTGCTGCCCCATCATCTAACGGTGGCTTACATCTCTCAGCAGTCTGCATTAGAGACAGCTGAGAAAGGATTTAGATGGTGACACCTTTATCACTGTAAATCTCAGCAGTTATAAATAAAACAATTAACTGAAGCAGTGAAAGCTTAAAATTAGCCCAAGAGTAAATTCTCTAAAATCTTAAAAGCTGACATCTGAAATTCCAGGGTGCTGCATTTAATTCCTCACTGGGACAGACTTGCAAAAACAGAGGCAATGGTAAGAAAAGAAAAAGAGTGGTTGGGTTTTCTGCTTCCTATCTCATTCCAGCCTGATACAGTGTATTTCAGCAGCAGCCTAGCTGTCAAGGTTATATCTGCACCATCATTCTGCAAATCCAAACTCACACCCACACAAGCGCCGCTATGTCTTTGGGACTCCATTTCAACTCATCAAGGAAGCCAAGTCCCACAGTAACCTATTACTAATGTGGGTGATGAGTGTTAAATAATGAACTACTGCAGCAAAGAGGCAGATTGTGAGTTCTTTGTCTCTGTTCACGTCTTGGCTTTTTTCATTATTACTATTTTTCTTTGGAAAAGGCATGAGCAAAACCAAACCTTTTTTTTTTTTTTCTAAGCAAATTAACACACCATTTTTGTGTACACTCTTTCTTTACAGATTTTCAATAGCTTTCATGAGCTGTGTACATTAGCTCTGACTATGCCTTCTTGTCGTTGCCTCTACACATAATGACAGCCATACTGAGCGGCTATTACAGTTATCTCACTTTCTGGAGAGGATGGGGATGTAATGATATGTTGCAATATGTGCAATGGGGTATTACAGCTAAATACTCTTTGGAGTGATCGATGAACTATTTTGCAGTACGCCTGGTACGACAGTTCACGGCGAGGGGTACTTAGCCTTCTGTGCTTCCCACATTTCCTGCTCCTGAGGTGAATTTGGAGCTAAAAGGTAAGGGCTGGATGTGGGTGGTGGTGAAGGAATTGACTGAGACCTAGCAGAGGAAGGGAGCTACTGCTTAGTCCCCAGACCACTGGGCACCTTTGAAACACTGTCAAAACAAGCCTGTGCATTAGCTGACCCAAGGCACAGATGCAGCAGCTGAACTCCGACACAAAATGAAGAGACTGAATATAACCATCAACAAAAGACTTCTGAACACTCAATAAAACCAAAGTCCATTATGAAATTCTTCAAATAACCCAAGGACAAGCCCAGACGCCGCTAACCAGAGTGCTGCTCATGGCCATGGCAACAGCTCTATGGTACTGAACAAAGCCACTCATCTTTTTCGCCTTGGTTTCATATTTGTGAGAGATTGACAATCCTCACTCGTGCAAACAGGTTGAAAAGATCAGATCCTGTACAGAAAAGATACCTAAGCAAAGACTGTACAGATCTAACTTAAAATTTTTATTTAACAAGTAGGAGCTGGTGGTAGGGTCACAAATACCTGCTAGTATATCCCACCCCACTGCCTCATGGGGATGCTGAATGAATACTGAACAGTTTAAAACATCATATATGAGGCTGGACCAAAGGTCTGTTACCCCAGTACTCTCTCAGTTTGTCTCACTGCACTCCAGATTTTTTCCTGTCCTTCATTTGTCATAACTTCTCCATTTTTCATCTTTGCAAAATCGGTAGGCACACGATGGATTTCCCTTCTAGGAATGCATTAATACAAATCTGACCAGGATTTGTACCTACAGTAGGTTGGATGTACGTACGTTTTAAGTCACCAAATGCCAAGCACAAACAGTGATCCTGCAATGATGGTACCTGACTTTAAACCATTCTATAAACAATCAACCAAAAAAGTAACATCCTGAGATTCTGCTTAAACCTGAGGAAATTCAGAAATATTATCAATGAATTTTGAGACTTAGGAAATTTCATGCTGATACCTCCTGATTGGGGTGGGAGCATCCCCACTGCCACCAAATGGCTTCTGAGAATCTCAGTTTTTATATTGTGTGGGCAATTAAAAATTGGTTCAATTTCCCTCATGCAACTGGGACTGTATTTGATGGAAATTTATCACTTCCCAATCACATAACATGTTATGATTTAGGTTTGTTGTTCGTTTTGGTTTGGGTGTTGTTGTTGGTGGGTTTTTTTTTGTTTTGTTTGTTTGTTTTGTTTTTTTGGGGGTTTAAAAAAATTATTATTATTATTTAGTGTGGCTTTTTTCCACTCATGTTTCTATTCTCAAAGCATCCTGGAAAATGGCAGGATCTCAAGAAATCAAGGCAGAATGGCACAACCAATGGCAGAAGCTCAAGGGCAATAATTTTAGCTGAACCAAGCAATGGGAGTCCTTGTCCCACCTTAAAATCCCAACCTCACTTGCAACAGTTCTGGGGTCAGTAACAAGGCCTGGCTGGCAAAAAGTAATTCTTTAGTAACACACCAACAAACTCAGAACCACAAAGCACCAAATTTTCCCTTGGTCTGGATTTGAATGTATAAATAAAAAAGGCTCTTGCATTTATTTCTGCTAGAAGATTGTATTATTCCATTCTGCAATTATGGAAAAATGCAGAGCACAGGCAAGATTCAGTGTCTGAGTTTTTGCTGCAAGACTTCTGTCAGTAGAAAGGCATTTGTGCTCTTGGGAATCAAAGTGAGATTCACCCATTTGTGGCAGGTGTTTTAAGCACTCAGCCTAACAATCTACCCACGCATGGCACTACAGCAATTCAACGACTAAATTAAATCTCTGAATATTAAATTAATGATGGAAATCTAAAATATTAATATATTCTAATTGAATATTCTCCGATAAATTATCTAGGCATTCTCAGCAATTTGATTTTACTTTCATTTCTTAAGGAACTTTCAGCTGCATAAATACAGCTATTAAAGCAATTCAAAAAGGGAACATTTTCTGCTCAGACAAGAGAACTCTAAACACAAAGAATCTAAAAATTTCTTTCATATGATTGATTAAATCATAGAGCCCAAGACAGCTGAATCATTAAATGACTGCTTTCCTTCAGTCCCTCTGGCTTTAGCAAGGACAATATAAATTCCCCATGGGTCTGAATACAAGGAAATACAATATGTATAATTACAGTATAGGCTTGAATGCTGTTGTAAGAGAATTTCAAATGGAGCATTTATGCTGTAGCTGCACTTTTCAATCCATAATGCTGTATGTGTGCATGCATGTAAAGCCCATAAAGCACTGGGCATCTGCTTTCTTCGACCTAGATTCCCAAAACGGTCTGCGCTGGCGTAGCCCCACCAGCTTTGGCAGAGACACGTGAATTTACATCAGGATCCCACCTTCTAGTTCTGTGAAATGCTGGAGATTAGCATGACATCTTCATACGCCGGGGGAACGCGAACAAAGGAATGTAGTTTGAGGAGTACATAGTGTGGTATTTGTTTAGGAAGCTGCTTTAAACTGCACGTTTATAAGGAATTTCAAATGGACGTGTCAAGAAAGTAGCACTGTGTCATATTTCCCTTTCTCCATTCATTCCAAGTGTGCCAAGTCTTGGTTTGGTAACACAGGCGCAGAGGACAGATCAATACTGGAGCTAAGACCGTGGCAACACGAATGCTTAATGAATCATTTTCCTGCTCATCTTTCTCTCTTTGGTGTCAGGTTGGTTTGTGGAATGAAATGACAGTCAAGAGCCAAGAGTTAATGCCATCTACATCCTTTAACCAGCTTTCAAAGAAAGGCTGCGCCTCTACAGAGCGAGACATGTCGCACAATGGCCCGTTTCCTCCCTGCCCTCTGGGCTTGCTCCTTCCTTGCTTTGTCTGTCACAATACAGACCAAATCACCCAATTCCTGAATTTTGGCTGGTGATACTCACAGGGGTACCAAAGAGGAGATGTACTAAGAGTCAGAACTAGCAATTTTCTTTATTTACTTATTTATTTTTGTGGTTGGTAAGGCAAAAGAAACACCTGTTCCCATGAAGAGCAAGGAAGATCTAGGCCTATTTGTAATCAAGGCTGTCTGCATGTCTCCCAGGAAAAGTAAGGTCTGATGTCCTTTGGGAAGCATTTGCAAGGCCTTTTCTCAACAAACCTTCTCTCACCACAGACAGATGCCATCTGTCTTGCAGCTGGGAGTTAATGGATTCTGAACTGCCAATTTCACAGCAGTAAGCAACGTGGCTGATAGAGGAGGCATGAGGGATTTCCTACAATAAAACTATTTAAAACAGCCCAGAGGTGAAAGCTGAAATAGCCATGATGAGAAAAGGGAATGGCAATACTGAGGGTGGATGGTCCAAGCCGGTGGGGATTTCACAGTTCAGTATAACTCACGTGTATCTCCAACACTGGCATTTTAGACTTTTGGAGAATTCTCTCACTGCACCTATATCCTGCGCCAGGATGGGCTATGGCTTCACCGACAGGCTGTGGAGCTACCACCTTTTCTTCACATTAAGTATCCAATTTTACCATGTAGTTTAACATGTGCTAAACCCACCCAAGAGTCCACCGCAGGGCTCTCTAGTGCGCTCAGAATAGCTCTCTGCTCCATTTACATGCACCGTGCCACACGAAACCCAACCAATTAACGACACCTCTGCCAAGGAGCAACACAAGAGTCTTCAGGTATATTATCTTCTGCCAACTTTCCAAACCACTTCAGGACTTTCTGATTAAATTTACATAAAATGCATCCTTCCCTCTTAGTCCCTGTTATACACATTAGATTATTTCTAGTATTCTTGTGTCTGAGCCTACCAGAGCTCGGATACGAGAGAGCATGCTGTGCCTGTAGCATGCAATCAAGGCACTTTGTAAGAGCACAAGATCCTGCCTCGGCCATCCTCAGTGGATTTTCATGCTGGAGTAATGAGAATGAACAAGTTCTTTATCATAAGAGATCTAATGGGCAAACAGCACATTTTTCAGTTCCAAGTTTCATAAAGGCAAGCTGGAAAAATTAGGGTCTGTGCAGATCAAGTCAGAGACAGGTGGTTCATCAAAGATGTAGAAAGATGCTGGAGACAAAGCTGGATGCTTGGAGCATTCATAAAGGTTGTTGATAGAGAGACCCATTATCTATGCATGCCACGACCAAGGGCCTGTCCTGCACAGAACCCTTGGTCTTTTAAATGAATGATTTTCACGCATTACAGCGAGATGGGACAAGACTTCAGGCTTGAAAACTGACTCAAGATTCCCATAGAAGAAGCTAGAGACTTGCATGTGAATCCAAAACTGAGAGTCTTTTTGAAGTTCAAAAGAGGATGAAATACAAGATTAGCTAATAGATAATCAGATAATAGATAATTAAGAATTAGCTACGCATGTAGCTAAAAAGGATGAGTCAGTGAGAAAATAGATGGTACTCTGCAAGGGCGCAACTATTTAATATATTATCTTAGTTGATCAGTGTGCCTGCATGAGTCATTTGCTTGAAGAAGGAGGGGGATTTCATATTGTTTTTGTATTTTTAATAGGCATTTTTATGGACCTCATAGTTATAATAATGAGAGTACCTGACAATTAGTAATGAAATTACCCTCACTACAGTAAAATATTTCACAGCATGCAAAATATTCCTAATACAAAGGCGGAAGTGAACCACATGGAAATTAAACCCAGGATTTTCATAAATATTTTCAAAATAAATAATCATATATCCATTAAATCTGATAAATGTTTTCTCAGCTCAAAGACAAAACTAAAATTTGCAAACCATTTTTTTACACCAATAAAAATTAGTTTTAGCTTATACTTGTCAGCTGTTTATTTAAACTCTTTGAAGAATAACTAACTCTTTTCAAAACCTAAAAGTAATCAAAAATTCCTGTTATTATTTTTTACACATTATTTTTCTGAAATACATTTCCTAGTTAGTGTGGTTGATGCATATGAACAGACACGGATGTTCCTTTGAAAGAAAAAACCCTGTAATTAACAGTGGGTTTTTTTGGCAGGGATAATGTTGTGACGTCTTCCTTTTTTCTTTTTTTTTTTTTCTGAAAACTTTTTCATTTAATATATTTTATCAGAATGAAATGGTTTAATGAGCAGAGAATTACAGCTGATCCCAGCTGAACCAGATAGGGCTGCATTTTGAGGTATGTGGCTCCCATCAAGCTGCATTCACCTTTGCTATGATTTAAACTTCATTCAGGCACAGCCTTGCTAAAAATACTGACAAGTAACTAATCAACTTCCATAAAATGGAATTTTTACCTTCACAATAGGAAGCAGGAGTAGGAGGGAACCCAAAAGATTTGCCTATGCATTTCAAATTAGTCTGACTTACAAAAACGCAAACAGCAAGTGGTACTATGAAAATGTACTTTTTTTTTTTTACATTTGTACCTTTTTTTTTTAAATTTTTCAATATTCAGGTTTTTCATGCCAATCCTTCCTCTCCTTGGAGATAACCAGAACCAAAGACAGCCTAACAGAGGGGCTGGTTTCCATTAGTTATACCTAGAAAAAGTAAGCTCAAGCAGGGCTCTCTGGACCAAGTTCAGCATCCAGGAACTAGCGGTAGGTTTGAACGCATTATATAGCAACAGAGAAAACTGTGACAGACTCCCTTCCTGTAACTTCACATGTGCACCTCTAGCTCCAGTTTGTGAGCAGATGGACAAAAAATATTCAGTGCCCAGTGAGCAAAAGCATGGGAAATCAGATCAAAACTATTACCTAGATCTAGGAGACAGCACAATGCTCCAGGGCAATCTGAATATTATGTGAATGGAAATAATCAGATAGTGCTGGTCTTTGAAGACACTGATTTGTCCTACTCTGTATAATTAAAGAGCAAAGTCTAACAGGGGAAGCTGTAGCTCCTGCTTGGAATCACCCAAGCTTCATGCTCAGGGACCAGCAAACAGGCCAGATGCGGGGAAACTCAACTCAAGCCTGAAACATCAGGGATCTCACGCATAATCGAGTTGCACTCTTTGTACGGTCTTCCCTGTCATCACCATACTTTCTGTATGTCAGGTGAAAAGGAAAGGAGGCCTTTGGAAGCCATGTACTTCTTTCCCACCCCATTTTTTACTCAAGTGTTTCCTCTAGCATCTCTATTTAAGAGCTGCAACGGAGGATGTTGCTGAAAATATGGGAGCTCTATGTTTCCACCAGCTCTGTTACCTTTCCAAGGTTACTGGTAGTTTAAGGGATGAATATAAATCCTTCTGTACCTATATAAAATATATTATTTGTCATTATCATGAATACTGGAGTCTTACATTCCTTATTCCTCCTGTTTCATCTCCAGACTGTGGGGGGAAAAAGTGCCACAGAGATTTCAGTCCTTATAAATCAACAAATTTGCAATGGTAAGCTGGTGCCAAGGTGTCCTCCTGCTGTCTAGTCAAAGCTTAAAAGAAATCAGCAGGGAGTGGGACAGGGCACAAGTTCATTTTGCAAGTACTCCGCTTACTTTTCATGGGAATTTGGGAATTAATCTAAATTATTAATCTGATATAGGAAGATATTTTTGACATGATGTGTTAACATGATGGTTATCCTCTTCTTCAGACATTTCTTCAACTTAGCAGGACAACGCATTAATGAGCCATTCCACACACAGCACTGCTGGCCACACAAAGACTCCTTGGCTTCCCTCCCTGTTTCTCCAGGACAGACATAAAGACATTTGCCACCTGCTAGCTCTTTATTCCTTGTTGTGCTTCTCCAATTGCACAAAGAAATTACACCAACAATTCAAGTCTACCCAATATTTTGTGATTTGGGAACATGAACCTTCAGTCATTACAGGTGTCATTGCAAAGTTCACCTGAACTTCGAAAGGCCTCAGCGAGCTCTTTTCTACCTCCCAGACATGGGTTGTGCTGAAGAATATCAGCTACTCAGTGTGAAACAGCTAATGATGACAATTCATTTGAATCCAGGCACTGTTTCAAGATGATGGGGTGAACTCCCTTAGAAGGATGCCAGTGACACACCACTGTTGCTCAAAATAAGTTCTGAAATTTTGCAATCGTCGCCACTGACTTCCAAGTGAAGAGTTAAAAAAGTCTGCCAGGGAATTCTTTTTTTCACAGCTCATCCTTCCACTGCTCCAAAACTGAAACCAGTACCCACAAGAGGAATAGCACCACGCATTTGTATTTTGCTAACGCTTATCAACAGCAATAATATATCCACCAAATGTGTCTGTCAAAGGCACCTTTTCCCTTTTTCCTTTCCTGTCATCCAATAATAATAACAGAAAACCACACGGGTAAACTTGATCTCACAGACCATCCTTGTAAAGAAAGAAACTAGCAGCATGCAGAGGATGAGGGATCCATCTGCAGCGGCGGCAGGCAGCCAACCTCCTCCAGCCCCGCCACGCATCTGCACTCGGGCTCTGCGAAGGAAGGGAAGGACGCAGCACCCCCTCGGCGCTGGGTGTCACCAAGCCCAGCTTTACACCTGCAGCCGTTTTCTGGATGAGAGCGTGGGCAAAGTGCCATCCTGGCAGCAACGCCGGCATTTCTCGAGGGACTGGCTGGAAGGAGGCGATTAGGCTGCTGTTCAGCTGGGGGAGGGAAAACTGGGGCAAGTCACTTTGGAAAAGCAGCATTTCAGCACCGTGTAAAAGATAAGTGGTTTGGGTTTTTTTTTTTTGCATGAGGGAGGAAGAGCAGCGAGCCTGTGCTTCGAACCAGACTGCCCATGCCACGCGCCTGGGCCACACCTACTGCACCTCACGAGACCCACTGCAAGATCACCCTTATTATTACTGACTTTTTTTTTTAACTTACCCGAACCAGCTGCTGTGGAAAAGGTCCTCGGGAGTTTTCCGGCACGTTGATGGGTGGGATGACCCAGTCTCGTTTTTGCCGCCGCAGGCCGTTGGCGCTCTGGTGCTGGCGCCACGGGAGCAGAGTGTCGCTTTGCTGCTGCGCCAGGTCTCCAGGCACCAGCTTCCTTCCTTTCGGCTGGTTTGGAAACAAGAAAGCAAAACCAGTCAGCTCCTTCCTCGCTTCTTGGGACTTCTCCCAACAGCGGTGCTTCCCCACATGCCAATGGTCACATGTAACTGAAAATTATTGTTATTAATATGATATATTCCTGTATTGCAAAGACACAATATGGTTTACTGGCAACTCTGCTGCCACTTCATTTTCACAAATATATGGAGCTGTCACTCTCAAATCATGATTATATCACCTTCATTACAGCAGCTGCAGGGAGATTTAGCAGCATGTTGGAGTAAAGAACTTTCTGCAAATTTCTAATAAATGCAGCCTACCAGAACACAAAAAGAAAAAAAGAAAAAAAGACAAAAAGACAGAGAGGGAATTGCTTTGCAGCCTATTTCATGGGTCCAGTTTTATATTAGGGAGTTACCCTGCTTCTTGGCGTTACAGGGTTACAGTAACCTGCAGCCTGTGGCTCTGCAGATGTACCCTGCCCAACCAACCAAACCACAACCAGAGGGAGAGTGAGCTCCATGCCTGCAAAGGTGAATTAGTTCAACTTCATGGTGCTTCATGAGGAATAACCTTTTTATAAGAGCTGGGTTTTGAACACAAATCCCAAATGCACATCTCTCCACACAGCTTGGGAATTGTAACACATCTCAGTCATTAAACATTATATTCACTATTTGGAGCACCTTTTAATCCTTCTTTGTTCTGCCCTTGACATACTTTGGTGTTGGACACATTAAAACGCTGTGGCATAAGAATGTAAATGGTGGGACCATGGTTAGGACTTAATGAGTCTGTTTCACTACTAGAAAATTTCTGCCTTATGGAATGATGAATCAGTGAAATGTAGATTTGGAGAGGCTGTTCCCAGGTTACTCTATTCCAATACTTAAATACCCGGTGGCCTTCTAGGACTCCAGGCATTACTTCTAGAAAGCCTGCAGAAAAGACAACTAACAAAGACAAGGGGTTTTTACCATACGGTGACCTGCGCTCCCACCAGAAAACACTTAAATTTTCATAAATCAGAAAGATTGCAAGCCACGTTCTCTTCATTGACATATGGTCCACCGAGAATACTACACTCTGAATTTTACAATTTTCAGCTATTTTTCTCAAAAATTCCCCTATCCAAACCCCAATGCCCCAAAACCCAACAACACCGTAGGAAAAACCATCAAAGTGTTTTCTGAGGCTTCTGCAATTTTAAGCCACACTCGCTTTCTGTCTTATTCCAAACATACAAACTCAAACATCCTAGAAACATTTGCAAGCAGTTATCTGTAGGCTCTGATTTCAGTGGGAATCGCTGCTTCGGGGTTTATAGTTTGATGTAAATCCATCTATTAGCACATTTCAGTTCTTGATCTGCAAGCACAATGAAACAGGCAGTCACCTCACAATGACATAGCATATGAGAATTAAACAGTACATGGAACAGAGTGGTCGCTCCAATGGTGAGTGGACCTTCTGGATGCTGAGAGATGGGCACAGCATCAAGGCGGCCATTCTCACAGCTCAGTTGTGTCTCCGAGCTGTGTGACCTGCGGAGAGCAGACATCCACTGGCTGCCATGGTTGCAAGCATTTGTGCAACGATGTGGTATTTTTTACTGCAAACCTTAAAACTGAGCCAGTTCCAGAGCTAAATTTTCCCAGAACAGACAAATACGGTGTTTTCCAGTCCCACACATTGCCACGTTTCTCAGATTCTCTTTCACGCTACCTCATGCCACCGAGGTGACTGCTGTTTTGTGTTTCCCTGGTTGCTGTTTCATACACCTTCAACTAGCAACGTCACGAAGCTGCTGCAAGTTCACTACACCACTGTTCGATATTTAGATGTTGTTCTAAAAGTACTCATTTAAATGTGTAATGAACAAAGAAACAGCACCAAGGCACTGGGAGGCTTTCTCGGGATGTTCAGGATATTGGTAGGTACTGTTGAGCTCATCCTTCCTATGGGATGCAATATGCTACATCTGATAGAGTTTTCACCTAAAAAGGAGGTATCTTTGCTGAACATTGATGGAACAAGCGTTACCTAAACAAGATACCTGGAAATGAATACCAACATGAAGTAGGACTACCAGACACGAGCTACAGAACAGTGGATATCCCCCCTTTTATTTTTTTTAATTGGCTTGTGATTCTCAAAAGGGGATCCTTTGAGAGCAGGTATTTGGATCAGTTTATATAATTGGCAAGTGAGCATGGGGACAGATTATGAAAGGATGGTCAAATAATTTGTGCTCTGCTGAGTTTACACAGTGGAATGAGTCTGAACTAAAGACAGACTTGAGAATTAACACAATTCCCAAAGCTCCATGTATACTGAAATAATTAGTGTCAGCTCAGCAAGGCAGTACCAGCCTTTTTAGTCTTTATGAAATATTTGCTGGCAGGTGACTAGACAGTGACTAGCTTGCTTGTCACTCTTGATGATGTTTTCCTACATTAGAATAAATCATCAACATGACTCTGAATTTGGTGTGTAGAATTTCAAAAGCGTCTTGCAACAATTTTTTTTTTTTAAAACAACAGCTCTTTTTTATCTTCATTTGTTGACGAAGCATTCTCATGACCCTAATTTCTCTGGTGTTGTTCAAATACGTTGTACATGTTTTCTGCTGTTTAAAAGCTGTGAGACAAATGCAGTAACAAAGTCTGGTGAGTACAAATGCCAGAAATATTCAGATCTATCACTGAAACATCCAAGAACATCTCTGGAGTAACAGCAACGACTAACCTTGAGCCCCAGAAAACTCTCCTGTACTTCTGAGTTTGATACAACCTAAAGTTCAACTCAAAAGCAAAACCTGACACTAAATTAAACTAATTATAAAATACAGCTTCCAATTCTGCTTTTGCTGAGTAACAGTTTTCGCTGAGGTAACAACTACTCCTTCTCTCACAGCCTTACTGGCCATATGCTTTCCAGAATCTCAGACAGACATTTTCTTAAGATAATAATATTCCTCCACCTTTTGTAGTGTCATCAGAACACAATCTGTCCATAGTCTTTCTCACAATCAAACTGAGCACCTCTAGTGCTTCTGCTTTAGGACAGTTTCCCGTTGCTTTTGTGAGGTGCCGTCCCTCTCTTACATGTGGCGAAAGGATGATGACGGGCAGCGAGAGAAGCCAGGCCCTCAAACACATGCTCAGTGGAGAATTAAATCCACTCTCCATTCTGAAAATTACATGGTGACATTTATAATTCATTACAACAGGATCCAACACCAAACATGGAACATGCGAGCATGGTCTTTGGCAATACACAGGCAATTAAATGAGGATATAAAATAGTCAGATAACTCAGTAATTATGCCTATCACTTTAGGACATAGATAAGCTAGAGAAATACAGCTGAACTAAAACAGATTAAAACCTTCAAGTTCAAGGCGAAAAAGTGATTACAAAGTGTGGGATGAAGAAAAACAACAGGAGAAAAGACCATGCTGGGATGTAAATTTGTTATGAATTTGGATTCAGTATGATCTAATCCCTTAGAATTTATATTAGGGCAGAATTTTTTAGGGCTTGCTAATGAAGCGTTGCAAAGTGTGTCATGCTAGCTGTATTATTCAGACCCTACATTTTGTAAACCTGGGATCAAATCTTTGCTTTGGGTTTTCCAGAGTCTATTCCCATGGGCTTGTGGCCCATAACTGTGACATATGCATGCAGAACGCCAATATGGGCAGATCCTAATGCAGCCATTGCATCTTCTGCTAATAACAGGCTTCTTCCTCAGAACAGCACAACCACAGTACTTGTTTTGAGCAGCTGTAGGACAGGGGACAGTCTCAGAGACTTGGGAAGTCACACTGATGAGCTGAGGATTAAGTCAGCACAGCGCGGCAGAATGCGCCCTACAATTCCCTGTGCCACTCTCGGGGTTTCTGGGCTATCAGTTAAAGCCAGTTAAAAACATACTGAAGTCAACATAAAACCTTTCACTGAGATGACAGGTCACACTCTCAGAAAGCAACGTGAGGTTGAAGGAGGTGTAGCCTCTTCTCTAAGTGCTGTGCAAAGATCCTTCTTCTCAAAGGTTGCTCCACAGAAGGTGTAGGACTTTTCTGAAGTCCATGTCAGTAACTTCAACGGCATCTTAGAGGAGCAACTTCCAGTCCATTTTCCAGTTTAGCACTGCATTGTATGATGGGCAATACAAACCGCTGCACTTGGAAGAGGACGTTTGGCTCAAGCTCTAGACTGACAGACTTTAAAACCAGATTTAGGAGATCTTGCTCCAAACTTCTGAGGTTATATGGTGCTCCAACTAACCCCATTTATGCCATGGTGCTGAGATTCCTTGTCTGCATTTAGCACTGGCAAGAAAAGTCGGAGTAGCCATCTAGCTAGTCCATAAGCTCCTGCCAGTGTTAGTCTGTGACTAGCACTGTTGGGACACTCGGACTAAACTCAACCCCTACTCTCAGAAGAGGTTGAAAAATAATTCTGTGGAAGAACAGAGACATGGGATCCCTCAAGCCCTATCCTGCTCGTGAAGAGAAGGCTGCGAGCCACTGACTTTTCACTAGTCCACAAATAAAACCAGTGAGTGTGAAGAAATAACCAGCTTTCACCTTCCGCTACACTTAGCAGTAGCCAGTCTCGCCAGCTGGCACATCTCCCCTCCCAGCCAACCTGCCTTTGATATCCGTCAGCCTCTGGCTACAGAGACATCTGGAAGTTATTATCCAGCAGAGCGTATCACAAACCCATTTACATAATATAATATCATATTTTGTGTTCCTGCTTAGCTGAACATTTTGGATCACTCTAATGTTTGGGTAAATAAGCCACCATTCTCTGCATATAAATAACAGTGCTTCTTAGGGTATGTTTTTGGAGTTTATTAATTTTATAGGGCTCAATCCACAAAACAAAATGCTCTAGATTGAACACTAAAAAATATTAATCTTGCACTTGGAATAAAGAGCACCTACAATCAGAGAAGAGATAATAAGGCTGTTATTTCCCAAGTATCAAAATGATTTACCATTTCACCTGTGTTTTATTTATATGCCAGTCTTATTATTTCCATAGAATCTTTTAACACTTTGCACTGGACATTTTTCAGAAAAGTAGTAATACTTGGCTTGCTTCATTTCTAGTGTCACTCCTATGGCTTTAACTGAGGCAATGTGTTTTTAATATATTTTTATCAAGACAAGGGGATGCAAAGCTACCTTTAGTCCATTGTTCAAATGTATTTCCCTTCATGTCCTGTATCAATCTGCATTTTGAAAACTGGTGCCATTTTCTACCAAGGAAAAAATCTATTTAAAAATATTTAATCTGAAGCATTTTTGCTTGTTTCCATGGTAGCTGCAGAAAGGACAGGAGAAAATGATATTTACCAAACAGAAAATAAGACAATGAAAATATAGCTTAGTTCTTTAACAAAGGAAACATGAGAACGCTGCAAAATAAACATTTGCATGAATTCTGTTCTAAGGAGACAACATTTTGCTGACATCAGGGATGGCAGTGGAGGACGAATGAGCCCTTTTTTTCCCAAAATGCACCATTTCCCCAGTTTTTGATCTTTTAGCAGAGATAGATACTTCATTTTGTGTTCTCATACACTATAATGAAAGGGTTGTAGAACAAACAGCAAATTTATTTATTTTAGGGTAATTGATTCTTTTTTATTTAGGTCATTGCTGAACTTGCCAAAGTTAGAGACGGGAAAAAAAGAGTTTTAAGAAGGCTTTTTATTTTAGACTTTCATTTAATATAGTCATTCTATGTGAAGGTATCTTTAGAAACTGTACAGGTGAGGAATCCATAATCTGTTTTGCTCCTTAGCCACCTTCTAGAAATCTGTTATGACTATCTGTATTAGCTCTATTTACTAATAGTTGTAAGCTGTGGTAAATTTAATCAAAGATAGCTTCATGTCACGTCTCATTACCAGCACGGCATAAATTGCTATTCATGAATGATTTGTGTCAAAGTGCTCTGAAAACTAGTGTTTTAGCAGCAAGATGTTCCAATGTTCACAGTTCTTCAGCAGGGGCATTAAATTAATGTGTTTGCAGAGAAGCTACTAATTGACAATGAGATGTGATTTTGGCAGTAGACTTCCACTTTAAAGATAATGAACAGTGTTCAGATACAGAGAAGAACCCCCTCTGCTCCTAAAACTGTACTAATAATTTCTGGTATAAACAGGAATAGAGGGAACCAATCCTGACAGGGTATTTCAAGTGCCAAAACAAGCTGTTTGATCATCACGACTTACAAAAGCAAACAGTAGAATCTCAGCACTTGTGACCTTTATCAAATCTGGCTACATATAGTCAGGAATGTTATGTTTGGTGAGGAACTCATTAAACAAAATTACCTCTCCATTTATAGAAACCATACAAGTACAGTATAAAACATTTTAATTAAATCAGCTAGTTAAGCAAAAATTCATTACTTTTTTTTTTTTTTTATCAGCTAGCAGTGGGGCTGCATAGAGCAGTTCACATTAGAGTCAATTAGTAAGAAAAATTGTCAGATTTGGCAAGTGCATGAGCTTCCAGAACACATCAGCTGACAGGGAAGAAAAAGTTTGACTAAAATCTAAGGAGTTACTGCCCTCAGAGGAAGAGAATGAGCCACGGAAGAGGCACGGCCGTGTATCAGCCACACCAAACACCCCTCTCCCCCCAGGAGCCTGTGTCAAAGCTGAGTGACCGCCCGTATGTGCACTGGTCCTTGACAGCTGAAAAATGAGGCACGCATGTAAACTGAAGGTTGTTAGGTATCTGGCTGGCTTCACAGGCTTTGGAAAATTTTATCCAATATAACTAATAAAACATGATCAGTGTGACTAAGGAATCAAAATGTTCCTCAGCACTGCAGGGCTGCAAAACAAGAAAAAGGCTGAAGAAGAATAACAGGTAAAACTGGGGAATTTTTAATAAGAAAGAACACAACACTCTGGCTTCTATGCCAGGCAGGAGATCTTTTACAAAAGATGCAGCAGGGCCCTCAGTGGACAATTGTAATGAAACGCTGTTAAGTCTGGACTCCAGAGAAAAGGGACACCACCAGCACTGGGCATTACCCACAGGGTTGCCACAGAAGACTCTTAATTATGGGGGGGGGGAATTTCTCTTTGATCCAGACAAGGATCCAACAAGGATCTAACATAACAAGGTTCGTGCCTAGCTAAGGACCTTGTAGGCATAGACTCCAGCCAGCATGCAAGCTCTCCCCGAGCCAGAACAAGGCTTTTTGGCTGGCTGCTGACCGGGGACCCCTGCTGGGACAGAAGATATTGATTTTCCAGGACAATTTAATTGAAATTCAGGAATCACCTGAACTCACCCACACCTTCTGCCTGTCTAAACATTTGGTAAATGATCACTGCTTCATGGTGAAATCTGTTAAGTCACCAGAGCACTTCAACAGGCTCTGCTTTTGTACTAGCAGAGTAAGGACACCTGCGGCAACGCACGCTCATGTTCATTACTGAGCAGACGTGAAATGCTAAAGGCATCCTCAAGGTGAGGGAAGTTTCGGCTGGGGTGGAGAGACAGAGCTGTGTTGAAACTTATTCTGTGGTACCACAGTGCACAGATGATTAGAGGTATCTCCTGGACTGTGCACTGCTTTCAAGATTTCAAATGACGCTGCTCTTCTTCTTTAAGAATCGCATACCAAAGCATGTACATAGAAATCCAACTGCCTTTGGTGGAATCTTTTATGGTCCCTACAGGTTTCAAGCACCTGTGATACTCTTCTTGTCATTGTCAGACTCTGAATATCGCAAAAGCCTTCAATGACCAGAAGAGGATGACATCATCCACAAAGCACACCTCTCAATGGGCTTGCTTTCCCATTTTAAGGCCTGAACATCTTATCCCAACATGAAAAGTTCTGCTGAGGCTGTTTCCTTGCAAAGCTCCCCACATCAACTTGACCTTTTCACATTCCCTTTGTAAGATCTAATCTTGCAGTGCTTCTTAGGTAGGATTGTTTAAGAAACATCTAAATTACTGTTGTACTCTACCTTCTAGTGTTTACAAAAAGACACTTCTACCTTCAAGTTAATGTCATTCTCATAATTGGAAGAAGCCATGCACAATGGCTTCAGAAATACAAGTACTTCTCAAGAGCATGGCTATTAAATTACAGAATACTACACACTTGGTACCTGTTCAGATACCTACAGGACAGGAAAAAGGTGGTAGATCTCACCACATGCTATACAGTAAAAACCACTACTGCAGCTTGATACTACCTCTCTAATTCTGCACATATCTTGTTGAGAAAAATATATGAAATACCTGGGCTAGCAGGCTGAGTTCTTCCACCCAGATAAAACTTCTAACAAATAAATTGAAAAATTCTTCCAAAATACTTTTCTTTTGCTTCTAGATATCAAGCTACTACAATTGCTCTTCATCACAGAATGAAGCAGGAGCAAATCTACCCCTTAAGAAGTCTGTGAAAATTTTTAATCTCATTTTACTTTTCTAAAGCCATGAGGCTCAAAAGATACATGAATTAAAATAATCATAATGAATTAAATGTAACAATATTCCTTCTCTTCATAATGTTTGCAAGTAAAAAGATCACAAGACATTTAAGAGATCACAAGCACCACTGCTACTTTAGCACAAAGCAAAGTAATTCATTCTGGTACTTCTCCCCAATGCTAGCGTGTGAGTTTGCCCTTTCAAGTTATCCTTTGGTTATTTCAAGAGGCTCTTGAGAAAAGGCTGTTCTTCTTTCATTCCCCCAATTCTGGAGCACACCTAAGCAAATGCTTAAATTTGAACACATCCAATGTATTTCCATTTTCACAATGACATTTAAGCATCTGTTTAAATGCTTTGCTGGATGGAGACAGTGTTTGAAATCCCTCTCCTCTCTGGTGGCTGCTCTGCCCACCCTGGACACTGTGCATGGCTGGGTCCCCTCGCTTCTCCAGCTGGCAGTGCCACAGGAGCGGAACGTGGTGCGGCTGCATGACCATGAACCATGTCCAGCAAGCAGGGACCCGGCCTCCAGCGGTTGGGAGGAACCAAAGCCCTTCTTCACCCTCAACTTGTGACTACCAAGCTGTCTCAGCTTGCTGGGCTAGTCCAAAGATGGGTGGACACTCACAACCCCTAAAACAGTCTTACTTTAATGGATGTGCCTGCATGACGTGATTTTTGTCTTTACTCAAACTCATGATTATGCTCAACTGTCAACAGACCACCACAGGGATGAAGGTTTTTTTAGGAAATTCAGTCCAAATAATTTTTTGGAAGTGGCAGTCAGACTTCAGCAGTTAACAACAAAGAATGTGAAACCGGAGGTCAAGGGCTTTGATCTCGCAAGGGCAAGGCACACATCAGAGGCAGGCAGTACGCAGCAGTCCAAGGGTTTTGTTTTATCAGAAAAAACTTATTTCCACGTAGGCAGTTCAATCCTTAGGACTTCTTTCTGTTTGAAGGAAGACAGATCTGGAGTGAATTTCACTTACAGATGATCTTTCTAGTGCAGCTTTGAGCCTGACCCTTGGTAAGATGCTGACTATTTAAGAACTAAATGCAGCAAGGGCAGCGCTCAGAAACTTCCCATAGTGGGCTGATTTTCCAAGGCAATGAGCACCTGTATGCCATGTCTTATCTTGGCTTCAGAGCAAGGCAATGTGATTCAACACACCTGAAAATCAGGCCAAGTTGTGTTTCACAAACATCGCTTCCGTCTCGTGCGAGGACTAAATGCGAGATGTTCAAATTCACGTAAGCATGAGATCAGACAAGTCCACCTGATGCATCTGCATTAGACTTCCAGGATTAACATGAGCAATCTCACTGGGTCTAATTATATGAAATTAATTTATTAGTCATCCACCTTCCCATCTTTTCCACTGACCTGATTTGTTAAAACCCCAAACAGTGTCTCACCTAAAGAAAACAGAGATCTCTGTTCCTACCCTGGCTGTCTGATCAGTCAAGGCCTTGTTTCCCTGATGAGGATATAGAAATAAAAATGATGCCGGCTGCCATTTTACTGGACTTAGTTACTGCCTTGGAGCCAACCCAGGAGGCAGTCAGAAAGCACAGCCCAGCACTTCAAATGTGCAGCAATATGGCCAGCAAAAGTTAGGATGTGAAATACAGTCCCATTTCTTCAGTCCCTCTCTAGAGATAACACAGTTTGATGGGGCAAACCCCATCACCTGATGCCATATATAGTATCGCACCCCAGTGAGGGGAAGGAAGGAAAGGGAACAAACGAAGCGGCTCTTTCCCCCTTTCTTCCAGGTGCAGCCATGTGAGAGCATCAGGAATACCAGAAGCACTGCAAGCACAGCTCCTATTTAAGCTGTCATTTATCTGCCATCAAGGGAAGGTACATCTTCACTGCTCCCAGGCCTTGCGCAGAGCATCCTGGATAGCATGATAACCAAGGTCATAAACAAGATCAGTGCTGAATAAGCCTTTTCTTGCCCAGAGACCTTTGTATTTGTGATCAGCAATAAAAGGCTGTAGTGGAATTTAAAATCTCAGCCAGGTAAAATGCCAGAGATGATTATTTAAAGGCTTTAAATAAAAAAACCCAAACCTCTAGTTGTAAGAATCAGCTTTTCACATTCCTATTGTACGGCTGGGGACTCATACCTCAGTTATGAAAGAAGCCCAAAATCAGATGACATAATAAAACACAAGCCGGGCTTAAGCAAGGATTGATTTCTGACAGTAGTTCTCACTGTCTGAAACACTGCTGCATACCCATATGTTTGCAAGATATTAATTGCACAATTCCCAGTGACTTAACATTCCAAAAATTTGCATCCTTCCAAACCGAGAATTTCAGAAGCTAAGACAATGAGAAACTTACTCTGACATGAAACATGACTCAAAGAAAACAGTATTTTTTTTCTAAAATAAGTCACTGGCAGCAGATGACTGGCATCCTACACATACTGAATATACTCCGAGCTCTTTTGCTGTGAGCTATGTTCTACGACGTGCTTCTATGATCCTAACTTTAACTTCACGAGGTGAGAACTACAGAAAAATAAATAAACAAATGAAGAAAATTTGCCAGATGTGTCTTAATGTGCTTAGACACACAGAAGTACTGAAAAATAAAGAAAAGATCAATATAAAAGAATGGGGCAGAACTTCAGATGAGACAAGCCAACGTAAGGAATGGAGGGCATTGATTAGCAAGGAGCAATGAGGAGGAGCTCAGACTCTACAGACACAGAGGGTAGTGTTGGAAGTGAAGTACAAATGGCTATGAATCTATCCAAGTACTTAGGAAGACTTCTGCAACTAAGAAACAGAGGATGCTCTGAAGACTGAAGTGTTCAACAGTGTCACTTGTTCACAAACATAATCTTCAACTTCAGACTTTTGGTTGTTTTGGTTGGTATCCAATTGTTGGAAATAATAGCACGTGCTCTCAGAAAAGAAGACACGGCACTGCTAATTCCAGAGAAGTAAAGACTGGTTTTACTTTGTTTTATTCTGGAGCATTATCCCACTCCAGTTTTTATTTCATAAATGCTGACCCAATCTACAAGGACTTCATATTACTTCATAAAAAATTCTCTGCTCTCTTCTTTCTTTCAAATTATACCCACAGGTCCGATTGATACTTTCAATTGTAACAACAGGCAGCCAGACAAGAACAGTACAAGAAACTTTATCTTAAGTATTTATTGTTACGCTAGAATATCACTCGGTTTCCTCTGGGGTAATTCAGCACTCCTGTGGGAAATATGTGACCTCATTTGCATTTTCTAATTGAATTGCTATCAGGTTTCCTGCAAGACTGAACAAAAAAAGTTCCTAGACTTACTAACATCACTTGTATTAACCAGAAAAAGTTTATACTCAAGTGTTTGCTGGGGAGGAGAGAAAAATGTACGCTTCACGGATCATAAAATACGTTTTTAAAATATTTACCTTCATTGCTATCATTTCATCCTCCTAGCATTCAACTTTAATGTAGTAGCTAGAACTCTTTCATGACAGTGGTTACCAGTGAAAATTTTCAGATTTGCCCAGGTTATTCAGTCATCTAAATCAATCAGCACATTTATAGGGCCAAGGCTAGGAGAGAAGGAAACCCGTCATTGTACTGGGTCACTCACCATTAAAACGCCAGCTTGCACCAAGAGGAACAGCATAGCTGGGGCACCTCAGCTGCAGGTACAGACACCAAACCCTCTGATTTTGCAATGAAAGCACATGAAGGGATGACCATCCTGACAGAAGCGAACTCATCTGACACGCTGAAAGCATGCTGGCCACCATCCAAGCTTTCCCAGCCCATTACACAGATTTCCAGTCATATGTGTTGTGATAATAAAGGATCAAGTATGGAGGGGTTTACGCTCTCGCCCTCCTGGGAAGAAGATCACCAGCTCCATTTCGCAGGCAGACTATAGGAGACTGGGTTTGGGCTCCAAGAACACACCAGGCATTTTCAGCAGAGCAGGATCCTCAACTTCTGGTACCCCATGACCTCAGCCAGTATCCCAACAACACTGACCTTCACATTTATTCTGTGTTAACTTCATAATAAACTAAATGTCTACTAATGGCTATTCTTGGAGGGCTTATAATATTTTCATAAAGCTTTAATACATCAGTAATTGTGAACTAAATTCTGATTTATCCTTTCAGAGCTGATGCAGAGGGGCTGCAAATTTCCCATCACGCAGTGTGGGGCTGCCTTAGCTGAGGGTCCTCAGCCATGGAGAAGCCTACAGAAAACCATCAAGCCAGAACTTGTCTGTGCTGTAGGTGCCAGTAAACAGAGATCAGTAGGTGCAGTAAGGCAAATTTAATGCCAATTATTTTTAGTGTCTGGGAACCATTCAGCACCTTCACAAAACCAGTCACAAATTTACAAAGTAAAATGGAAATGGATGTATGTGCCAGAACAGAGAGTTGGTCTTTCTCCCTTCTCTCATGTCACCTTCTCCTTTGTCTCCTGCACTTCCTGTCTCCGTATCCTGAATAGAACACAATGGTCTGAAACGTCTTAAAAAACATTATGTAGTTCTGCTTGAGTTTTATTATACTACACAAAACCAAATGTGAATTTTGTTTCTAGTAAAAGCCATGAAATGTAGTATATTAGGGTCATGGCCTGAAACACATTGAACTGGATATTGTTAAGATTTGGTATTTTTTTTAGCATAAACACTATTATTTTTAAAAATAATCTCATAATCATATTTATTTCTTTAGTAAGCAAAGGATTATTTTGCTTGCAAACAGCACAAGCACTTAAATAAAACACAACTCGGATGCCTGCTATCGGGACCCACAATAAAACTGCTTATGACCTTGTCATTAGTCTTGTTTTCCATATTTTTCCAGCCTCAAACTACACACTAATAAGGCTTTTAGAAAGGAGGAGTATGAATTTTAAAAAGCTCAGCTCTCTCTGTTTTGAACCAGAGTTCAGCTTACATTAACATTAGATGAATTTCCAACCAAATATTTTACTAAAACAGAAATGTGTGCTTATTCAGTTTTTTTTCTGCTACACGGAGAAGAAATATAAAGCAGTATATAAGACATCTTACTTTGTTCCTTCAATATTTAATTGCTTTCAGAAGGAAGCAGTATTTCTTTGGTTAGAAAATGGCAAAATAACAGTTGACATAACATACAGGGCTTAATTATATCTTGCACAAGCCAGAGCCTTACTGAAGAGCTGCAGCAATGTATTTATGCAACTCTAAGCCATGCAAAACCTCAGGGGGTCAGCCCATTGGGCAACTGCTAGGTTTAAGTCTCTCCAAGTCTTTTCTTGTCTCGCACGCAGCAAAAATTCTCCCGAATGGCAAAGACTCAGAGGGCAGCATTCTGACAACATAGGCCAGAAAATCTCTCCTTCCTTCCTTCCCTGCCCTGTCTTCTCTACTCGAGCACTGAAGGAAAGGGGAAAGGAGAGGCCAGTCTTGCTCTTCTGGCAACTACTGTGGTGCATTAATCCAAACCACAGCCATAGCCAAGCGACCTTGCCTGCCCCTGACCTAGCCATGACCGTTCCCCAGGACACACATCTTCATCCTTATTCTGTAGGTCTTCAAGATCTAGCAAGAAATCAGGCTCTTCTACCAATTTCCTGCCAAATCCTGAAATGTAACTGCCCAACCATCACAGAATTGGGTTTTTTGAGTAGGCACCAGACAATGTACCTGCATTTACTCAGCGTAGCACAGGATCTTCAGCCCCAGACTAACACTAAAAAGGAAGGAGGAGAAAATGAAAAGGTGAACTGCTGCTGTCAAAGATGATATGGAAGAGGTGGGACAGAGACAGCTACTCGAGGAGCAGAGCAGAAGAAATGTATTTTTATGGAGCAGTCCCCAATTACAATGAGGCTGTGCAGCCCACTGCTGTGTTTAACTGAAGCAACACTGCTCGCAGATTGCCAGGCAGGGACAGATGCTTCCTGCTTTTCAACTACCTGTATGGAACTGAAGAAGAAAGCAAGCAACTGTAACCTTCTGCCTGAAGTACTGAACGGTGCTGGCTTTACGCTCCTCAGCCGCAGGGAAGGGAAGACACCGGCACTGAGCAGCGGGGATGTCTGCAGCCATGGTGTCACATTGTGTTGTGCTGCCCCGCTGGCCTGTGCTGCATGTGACCGCATGTCCTTTACCAGGCAGCAGCAACGCTCCCTGTCCTTGTTGCATCGGAAGGGAACAAGCCCAAACCTCCCTTTCGGAATCCCCCACCCTGAGCTGCCAGGCCATGCAGATAGCTCACAGAGAGAAAGGAATCACTCTAAGAACAGGGAGATATCTGAGCAACACAGCAGCGATAGCCAGTGCATGACTCCAGGTCTACACTGTCACAAAAGACCCCTGAACTTAACCTCTTGTTTCTCAAGAAGATGGTTGACTTTGGAGTGAAGGGGGAGTGACTTTTGAGGGAAGCACCCCTCATTTGCAGGTTTTATTTCAAGTCAAGAGAAAAAATTAGCAATGAGATGCAAACACGAGGTATATAACAAAGCCAAAAGTATCAATTTAAAGAACACTTCCCTCACCGGAGACCTTAAATCATTTCTGTCAGAGAGGTTCAAGGATCATATGCAAGAAATTTGATGGTGCTTGTGGTAACTTCTACCTGGACACTTCCTTAGGAAGCACAAAGCAGACAACACAAACAATCCAACGCCACATGTAACTTTGAAGGACTTGGGAAACACAGACAAAAGAAGAATGAAATAAAGAAAAGAGCTCTGAAACCTTCTTACCTTGTGTCCATTGTGTTGTGACTTCTCCGCCACCAGAAACCTGACAATTGCCTCCCATCTGCCCAAGGTCTGAGGATCCCACACGGTCACCACCAGGATCAGCTGCTTCGAGGGCATTTGCATGTGGTGGGCAGCATACATGGTCCCATCCGCTCTCACCTTGAAGTCCAGGCTGTTGGTTTCATACCGAACTCCCTTGTTACCAGCACAGTTATTAAATTTTACTAGAACAGAGAGCAAGAGATGGAAGGAACGTGTGAGATTGGCGTGATAAGGAAAGCAATCAACTACAAGTTTCAGACATTTAATTTTCACCGATGTCTTCCATATCTCTAATAACCATCAAGGAAATGATTTAACTGGTTCTTCGACCTTTCAGGAGTGCTCTTGTGCTTTATCTCCATTCCCCAGGGAAGACGTTGTAAGCCATTTTTAAAGTATTTGATACAGTTTCATTAGATCTCAAACACAGCTGTTCCCCATTTCTACAAGTGGATTTCTCCCTTGTTGCCATTATCTCTTAAATTCAACTGGAGTCTATTACCCACACTGTGGGTATTTTTTTGCACGAAATGTTCTCCATTTCCCTAACCCTTCAATAACCTACTTACCAGATAGCCTATTTGCACATTCTTAACTGAAATTCAAAAGCCCATAACAATTCCATTATCAGAAATATATATAAAAAAAACCCCAACAACAACCAAAAAATTACACAAAGGAAAAAAAAATATTAAGCCATTTTGCAGAATGTATCTGCTGCCAGAACCAGACCCCCCCCCAACCACAGCTGCAATCCCACCCTGGCCGACCCCCCCACCCCTTCCCGCTACTGTGAACAGGAGCTGTAAAACTTCGCTTCACAAACCACAACGTGTCATATCAAAGCCTACACTGTCAGATCAAAGCTCCCCAGTTGCTGATATTTTTGTTTTCTGCATTTTTTTTTTGGTCAAATTCTTTCACAGTCTAGTTTGAAAACTATTTTTATTGGTATTATGAAACTTGTCACATACATTAGGCTGGAAAAAACCCAAACTATTATATGACAAAATTGACAAATCTGATAGAAATTGAACCTGCAGCTAATCACATAGGAAACAAAACACTTTCTGCCATTCGAGTTATCCACGGAGCGGAACACACATGTGGTGAAAGAAAACATATTGTACCCGTAAAAACATCTCAAGTGAGTGAGAATGGATGTACGGCTTTCTAGCCAGGATCGTTATACGGGTTCTCATGCTGCGGCTTCTGAGCGCTCAGCAGCGATGCTCCTGGCCTGCCCCCAGAGAAGGAAAACCTGCTAGCCCATGTCTGATGAAGCTTCAGCAGGCACTGATTTTTTGCACAAAGAAAAGCTAGGTCAGATGGATCCTACCTCGACTGGCTGTGGTGGGAGGAGAAGAGATGGATGCAGTAGCGATCCAGGCAAGAGGAGCTCCTGGGCCAGTTTTTACCCCAACCATCGCCTTTCTCCCCGTACCAGAGCTGACTGCTTCTGCAGTGCTGGTTTGAGCTGAATGAGGGACTAATCTGGTTTTAAGTAAAAATATCCAAAGGATGGCACAGGGGAAAGAAAAAGGCAGCCAGGGAACAGCTCAACCACTCCTGCTGCCAAAGTCCCCAGTACCATCACTGTATGGAGAAATGCAGACTGTGGTGGAGGAAGAGAAAATCTATCCCCCCTTTCACCAAACTGCACCCCTCAATAGCTGGGGTGCTGTGATCATGTCATAACTACACATTTTATAAAGGCTCTTCATGCTACTTACTTGTTTAGATCAGATTTGTATCTTTTTACATGTGTGCAGTGGGAACAGAAGTGCTGCCGTGAGTGCTGGGCGCAAACAGCAAATGTCACCATTGATTTATAAAAAAGAAGATGGATAAAGTTATCTAGTTTATAAAATACCTGTGGGTAGTGCTTTTAAGCAATTTGATTTTCATAGACTACATCATGAAAATCTTGTTTAAACTGGAATCCAGGGAAAACAGAAGTCCCTCATTTCTTTTTTTTTTTTTTCTTCTCAGGGCTTTGCCCATCTTTACCCCAGACTGCAGCAAATAACCCCCACACCTATCTCATCAGACATGCTGTAGTCAGGACACTGACCAGTTATCTCTGCTTTCTATCTCCAGAAGTATAAGAAATATTTTTCAGTGTAGCAGGAGGTAACATCTTCATTACTTAAAGTTTAAATGAAATTCTAGTCACAATATTCTGAGGGACGGGAAATTATTTAATTGCTATTCTGACCACAATTTGAAGTTCTTGGCAGCCTTGCTTCCAGGAGTGTCAGGGCACAGGGCAGATATCTGGTGGTCTGGAGCAGGGGATCTCCATCTTACAAAGGTGAGACTTGAACAAAGAAGAAAGCCTACAGGATTAAGTCTTCCATAGTTCCCAGAAAAGCTAAGAATTATCTCATACTTCAAAGCCCAGATGTACCAGTTAGAAGCCAAATTAAAAAAAAAACCAAAAAGTGACTGTGTTGAGGCTTCAAACTTCAGCATCGTCAGAGTAGAAGCTTGGGACCTTCTCAAGGTGCTGTGTGCCATGCAGCACATGGGCCACCCCACTCAAACCCAACCAGTGGTGAGGGCTACCAGTCCATGCTAGCAAGGCAACGCTCTAGCCTTGGAGTCAACTGCCACAAAACAGCTCATCTCCCGAAGGCCAAAACTTCTTATTCCCCCAAACGAAGTTTCACTTCCAAGTGGCCTGCGGGGGACTACACATGACTCTGTGGTGCTACGTCCATCTGACCATACAGGCAATGCCAGGCCAGTTCTTACCCCCATGCCAGGCTCTGCTCACTTTAACAGTAAAGGCACAGCTCTTAGACTAGTCTGAAAAATAAAAATTCAAGAAAGCACTGAATGAAGTTAAACACACACACGGTTTGGTGGCACCTACAAGAACCAACGCTGCACACCTGGTCCCCTGTACCCCTGGGGACCACTCTGCTGCAAGATCTCCATCTCTCGGGAATTTCTGCAACTCTCCCCCACATTCACAGCTCTAATAAATATGTGTGAACACATTGAGTGCTTCACTGCTAATATGTTCTTTATTTTCAGCTCCATGCCATCAGCACTGTTAGAAATGAAGGACGTCAGCTGGTGTATTATTGCACTCTTCTGATATATAATGGCAATGCAAAAAGCAAGTTCCAACTATACCTCCTGAAGTACCCACATATCATATACAAAAAAGACATTTGAAGAAGAGAGAAAGGAGTGATAATGGCTGCACATTAAAAACAATTCAGAGCTTACTTCGATTTTATTGAGATTAAAAGAAAGCCCCACAGTGTACTAGCAGTGAGAGGGAAAAAAAAAATCCCTTTCTATACATGTACGTAGTGATTTCAGTATTCAAAGTACTTAAACATCTGCTTAAGACACAGCGCGTGGCTCCAATATGCTGCTCTGGTGTCATATGTCACCGTGTCGACTTTTATGCTCCATTATCTAAAAATGGCTACCTCTTAGACAAAGTCCCTCTGTGACTTGCTAATTACTTCCATTAGTTTAAAACAAACTTGACTAGAGACAAGAGAAAATCCTGAGAGAAATTAAGACTAATTTTTTTCAACAAGCAACGTCTCTGCTCCACGTTGCTCCTCGCAGGTAGCACAGGTAGACAAACGCTCAGCAACGAGCAAATTAACACAGCCAGCTCCTCTCCACAGAGTCCCTTGGAACTGCAAGCACAAAAAAAGCTGCAAGGACGTATGGATTCCATAGCATCTAGTCACTATGAGGAACTGCAGCGTGCAGAGCTGCCTGGACAGAGGCAACAGGCCAGGGCCCACCTGGGGGGCTCTGCAGAAGGTCAGCCACACAGGGGAGAGGATTCAGATGCTCGAGAGTACCAGAGTGCCACGCTCAGCCACTGTCAGGGAGAGCTGCTGCTACTGCTCTAGACACTGCTTATATATGGCATGAAAACCACATCTGCAGCACAGTGTAGAGGGACTGCTCACACTGTGACCACACGGCTGCCAGGACTCTCATTAGAAATCCCGTGCTCATCCTCCTTGCTGCCTTGTGAAGGTGATTCCTTGGGATGTTGCATGACTACTGAGATGTACTGTGGTTTTTCTATATATATATTTGCACACACACGTATATACACACAAACATCATACATAGATATATATAACATTTTTTCCAAATATATGTGTATAGGTTTGGGAGAAAAAACAACCTATTGTTCTATAATAAATAACATAGCTCAAGGAGAGGAGACCTCCTCCGTGTTTTCAAATTCCACCTCTTACCTCTAGTCTTTGCTCTCATGGAAACAGAAATTAAAATTTCATCCAATGGCAGAAAAGTTTTGCCTTTTTTTTTTTTTTTTTCCCCTCCTCTAAGCTCTAAGTCTATGCAATTTGCAGCTGATGCAACTCTTGACTTCAAAATAATTTAATAAATAAATAAAAAACCCCAAAACAAAGAAACATTGGCTCTGTTTACTAGACTTAGATGTCTCTGTGGACATAAATCCATCTTTCTTTGGCCAGTGTGAAGTCTAAAGAATACTGCACGAATTTAGCATTCAAAAGCTGCAGCATCAGTAATTAGGATTTCAGATAAACAGCAGAGCCACACATCTATCATTTTTACAGGATGGTAAAAAAAGAAAACTTTTTTCAATATACTCTGGAAAAATGTTCAGTGATGCTTATCGAAAGCTTATGCCGAAAACAGCATCAAATGCCTGATGAAAAAAAACAACCCGAGAAGCCACCCTCATTAGTGGGCTTTTAGGTTTAACCCTTTACCCTCATCATTTTTAATTGCTTCTCTATGAAAGGAGAAGTACGACAACTTGATATGCTGAACCAGGTACTGAGTGATGGGCAGGAAAGCTGCAGGAGTCTGCAGCAAACTGCTGGGCATCTGAGGAAAAAAAAACCCAACACATTGTATTATTCTTCAAAAAAGATAAAGGGTAAAAAAAAAAAAATTAAACAAGTTTTGCATTGTTAGCTTTTATTATTTAGCTTGTTAAGCTAGCTGGACAGAGTCAGATGATCAAGTGAGGATCTTGAAAGATGTACAAATACACTGGACTTCCTCGCCCCTCAAATGTCTCAGAAATACACTGAATTTAATAGGACTATAAATGGTATAAACCAAAGAATTCACTTTAAGCCTTAACCTTCTGGATTCTCCTTTAACTTCTCCCAGTCCATTAAAAAGTGCCCCCTCTGGCGAGGTGCACAGGGCTGGCAGAACAGGAGGGATAATACTTATTTATTAGGGCATAGCCCCCGGCAGGACATCATCCCACGGTTCAGGATATGGGTCCCTTCAGGACTCTGGTTTTCACTGTGGTTTCAAGGATTATCGCGGCAAAGATGTTTCTTTCCTGATGAACTTCAAAGCAGCAAATACACACCACTATTTACAGCGGGATCCTATCTGCTTTTCAAGTCATGTCTCTTGAACAGCTCCCTTTACAGCCGGCGCGACTGTGATAAACCTAAGCTGCCAAATCCGCCCCTCGCACCGCTTCTGCCAACACCATTAGGATGAGGACGGCTTAACTGTAACTTTTGGAAATTTCTGATTTCCAGGTAACCTGCAGAGTCCTGAGCATGTACAGATATGTCCCCTTTGTGTGATCTTCAGCAAATCACTTGTATTCCTGCCCTGGCACTTCTGGCCCAATGCTCCCATACGTCTGCACTCATCCATCTTTGGCTTCTGCAGAGGGTGACAGTCCTGGCCAGCATCCCCCTGAATGTCACTGCATCAGATATTAAAAACACCCAGCTCCTTAGTGGATAGGAACCCGTTGTCTAAGAACAGGTTCCATGAAACAATTCAGGTAACCAAAGGAACCTATGTTCTTCCCGTGCGCCCTGTGAGCGCGTCACGTTCTCACAAACCGATTTCTCCATCGAGGGCTAATGTGAAGCAGAGCGGGCTCTGCCTCACTGGAAAGCTTCCTTTATCTGAGCAAGTAAATATGCAGTAAAAACTTTTATGTGTCCACATTTTTGAGGCATCTTTCTTTATGTTCACGCAACCCCTCCGCAGTTCTGTCAGAAAACTGGTTTATGGCAGTGGGAACAAACTGCAAGTTTGAATTCCCCATGGCCAGACTGGAAATCCCCGGCAAAGCTGGGATTCGAATCCTGAAATTCAGGCTCCCCATTTCTCATTCAAACTGCCAGATGACATTGCATCCCACAGACAGCTTAACCAAATACAAGAGATACAAATCTTGAATGGGGAAGATGGACTTTTACAGGCACTCAGAGGCAGATTCTTATCCCTACAAACCACTCACCAGTGGTTTCCAAATGAGCACTGGGTTAAAAAATTAAGAAACATCACACAACTTATTGCTGTGATTGTTTAGTACAATGGAGTCCTATGAACAAATGTTAAATACACGGTGGAGTTCTGGGACTAAAATTTCATGTCTACGGAAGGCTACTGCTGAAAGGATGGCAAGAGGATTTTATTTCTCTTGTACTAAAGGATGAACTTTCCCAGGAACCACAGGTTTTTCCACCACTCTAAAAGAATCCGGAGCCGTTGCTGCTTCGGTGTTTTGTGGAAACAAAAACCAACTTGAGCCGTTACACTTTGACACCATGCTACATGTAATTCTGGAGTTCTATTGCTGTTCCATTCCTGCTTACAGTAAATCCCATCCTATCACACAATACACAGCCAGATTTGCAGCTTGCAGTTAATAAAATACTCAGAGCCCTTCTCCTTTTGTACAAAAAACCCAATGCACGAACGGGAAAAAATGCTGCCTGCAAAACCTGATGGAAACAATACATAATTTTCATCCTCCCATCCCTAATTTTACAGGTTACATTTTCAGCCATGTCCCCATAAGAAAATATTACACTAATAAACTCTTAGTGTCTTTATTTAATATTTATAGCACTGTGGGAGAACCAAACTCTACCGGTAAAAGGTAAAAAGAGCAATTCAAACAGCTACTTCAGAGTCTAATAGACATATCCCTAGTGATCAACTTTAAGAGTATACAGTTTAAGAAAATGCTTTGATACAGAAAGCAGCTGGAGATAAATGATGTATGTTGGTTGGTATATGAATGTATGTAAAAATGCGCATGCTCGCACCCTTGGCTCCACAAAGCCTTGATCATTCATTAAGTGTTCTCAGAGTAAAAAAAAAACAACAACAAAACCAAACCAAAACAAACAACAAAACAAAGCAAAAATACTGAATGAGTTCGGGAAATTAATGAACTGCCCCATAATCTATCATCTGCTGAAAATAGCTAGCATGATTTAGCATGTTCTTAATGTTGTTTTCTTGCAATTAATGGTACAGAAATCTGCTGCAATTTTACTCATTTTCTTTATCTCAGGTTAATGTAAAACATTACATCCAATTTTCCAGTGCATTATTTATGATCTCTGAGCTATAACTGGTAATATTTGCCTTACTGGAACAATAATAAATTACCATAAAAATTTACTATATGTAATTATGTTAAACAAAATCTTTATTTATCTTCTTGTAATCTTCAGTTGCAGTGTATCCTCCTATATGGAATACGCACCAATACAACAGTCATGACATTCCCAACCTATCCTATGCCTCTCAAAAGTGACCCCATGCGCTAGTCAACTGGTGACACCTCCAAATCGGCAAAGAAGTTGCAATCCATCTCTAGTAGCAAGTAAGATGAATTTCAAATGGCACATAAAAGGATTTTACATCTAAAAGTACATTTTTAATTTCCTCACTTTAAATTCCAAAGCTCAATCCCCTCCATGATCAAATTATCCACGTAGGTTTTGGGCACACACTATTGAACTCCCAGCTACCTCATGTTCATGTGCAGGCTTTTTTGCTTTCACAAAGCCAGGAGAGCCTCCAATAGGTTTTATGGGGAAAAGCCAAGCCCTGCTCATGCACAAGTCATTTATTAAGAAATTCTTTAGGCTTGATAGGACTACATGGAGAATTCATCTTTTCATTTCCAGAGCACCTAAATGCTTTCAACACCTTTCCCAGCTTTACATTCACTTTTAACAGCCCTTGCTTACACAGGGTTTCTGTTTCCATGGCTAGATAAAAAGAAAAGGAACAATATATTTCAACATGCTGGAATCAGGATCCTTTAGAAAGTCGTTCTGTCACCTGTACAGTCAGCCAGTAGCAATGAGGAGTTGAGAGTACATTAAAAAAAGATCTAAATCCCATTGAAACAAAACAAAACCAGCCCTACAGTAAACAAAACCCAATTCCCAGACACTGCCTGAGCCTCCTTCATATTCCCACCAGTGCTATTTTTCATTTACTGGAAGCCAATCCAACTAAAATACATGGTTTTAAGGAAGAATAAAATAAATAAATAAAAAGAAGTATATTTCACTTTTTGGTATTGGAATTGGAGGGGAGTACAGACCCCTGGAGAGAAGGACTGTAGAACATGATAGAAAAGATGAATCGCTCTGGCAACAGCCAGCCAGCCATTAATTTTCAGCAAGCCAGGAGTTGGTCCAATTAAACCAGGCTCCTTTCTCTACATTAACATGCTTTACTCAGTTTTTTTCTGAAGCTAAAACATCAGCTTGAGACCCCAAAGGCTTTTCTATTTAGGATCAATCAATCTACCTTGCTGCACTGTAAAACATACACTGTCAGCTCTGAGGCTAGCTCAAAAAAGAGCAACAGTGGAAAAATTTGATAAATCGACATGTTCTGGCAGTTAGTAGCAGGATTCTTCCTACACTGTCACTTATTTTTATCTGATTAGAAACAAGTATTAGTAAAGGGAATATTCCCTTCTATTCTCTTCCTGCTATTTAGCATTGGGTTAAGAGGAGTCTTTTCATCCCCAATTTTCTAAATCCAAGCCAGAAGCTTCTTACCACAAAGGCAGAGAGAGACTATCCAGATTTCAAAGGGCAGTGAGTTCGAATTGGATTTGCATGATGTGGAACTCGCATTCAAGCCTTTTCTACAGCATAGGATCATGAACCTGCATCTATTAGAGCCCCATGTTAAAGACATTTTTCACTGCTTTCCACATTATTTTGCTCAGGGCTTTTAACGTGGGTGTGCAACCTCACCTCTGGGTTTCCAGCACCTGCTTTGGCAACGACTGCTTTATTTGGGATTTCATTGCCCATCTGAGATCCTGTCACTCTGCCCTACTGAGACATTTCAGAAATGATTAATAAATGGCACAGGCTGGTAAGGAGGACACTTACATGGTCTGATGTCCTCTGCAAAGCAGCACCTTGAGCTGGGATAACTCAGCAGATTACCCTTTTCCTTGGTGAACGCCACACTAACTCTGCTGTTGGTTTCCATTCTTGTTCTCAACAGACATCTTAATCCTTGGACAAAAACCCTTCCACAGTAGTTTCTCCTCTATTCTTACTGAAAGCCACTCAGATGTGCAGCTGATGTTTTAGCTTTAGATTAAAAGGCTAATAAGGAGAAGCTTGGTTGGGGTAATGTTGCCACACCACACTTTTGGCAAAGGCCGAGTTTTTACGGGCAACCATTTTTGTTCTTTGCTCTTCTTTAAATTCCATGCATATGTAGCATAGCACCGAGATTCACTACGGCACTAATGAGATCATTTTGCAATTAAAGGCTAAGTAGAAACAAACCTCTCACCACTCTACAGGAGAGTTTGGGTTCTCTGATTAAGCAGCAGTAAATAAACCTGTTTCACTCTTGGTGCTGGTGCAGTCTTTCTATGATTAACTCTCCAAACAAGATGGACTGATTGACCCCATGGATTAATCAATGAGATTCTCAGCTTCAGAGCGAAGTGCAGGTTGTGGGAGTTACCTGCAGTCAGATGTGTTTTAATTATTATTACTACAGTACAGAGTAAATAAATCCCAGGGCACTTTATTTGGAGGTTTTACCCTTAGCACTAATGATTTTCACAACACTCTCATGTTTGTCAAACTACCTACATGGGAAAAGATTTTAAACATCACTATGCATTTCTTGAGGAAAAACTACAGATTTTATGGTAGCTTAATGGGATAATTATAAAGCAAAGAGCCTTCATAATTGTAGGGCAATCTCTAGGTTACAACAGCTGCTTGCCCATCTTCCCTGGTGGCAGGAGCATCCCTGGGAGCAGCGGTGGGGAGGCTGGGGCTGTATTTGAGAGAAACCCCAGGTGTGCTGCACTGAGCAACTTCTCCTCGGCACGCCCAGGCAGAGCAGAGAGCCCTGCCCTGCTGGTACCAGGAACGTCCCTACATTGGGAACTGTGGTGGGAAGTAGACAAGGACACAACTCCTGTACAACCGCAGCTACGCCTGCCAGCTCCCACCCGCCTGCCTGATAGTGACCTGGTGGCCCTGGGGCTTCTTCCTCTCTGTCACAGATCTCTTTCCAACTTGCCAGAATTATATTTGAAAGACATAGGGAACTGCAGGAAGATTTTAGGGACCCAAAAAAAAAAAAGGTGAAAACAGGCCATTTGCAGACTAGGAAAAGAAGTTGAAAGAGATGCTCCAGCCATAGCCATGTCAGATAGCCTCAGGCTCCTCTCTCCTCACACTCTTCAAAACAAACTAACTCTCAACACCTAGAAACAGAGGCTGCTCATGTCGGGGGAGGGGGAAATATCAGACATACCACTAAAGACACTGAACTCTTCACAGACTTGACTCACATGTAAACACTGACAACTTTGGGCCTGACTGTTCTCATCTTCCTTAGCCTGGCTCAGGAGCAAACCTGCACTGATCCAGGAGTCAAATCACAAAGCAGTAAATGAGTAGATGTTTCAGGCAAGAACATTAGAAGTGGAAAATTCTGTTATCTGTAAGAATCAAGGCAGGGTAGCTATATTTAACTTGCAGCTGCTGTGTACCTCTGCTTGTCTGCTTGCACAAAAAGCAGCTGCATTCCTTACCTTTAGCTGTAGCCTACACAAGTCTTCGGCTTTCATAAGAAATTAATATTATGTAGAATAAAACACCATTTGGTACCTGGTGGGCTCAACTGCTTTGACATTTGGACAAATTCAGAGAGTTTTATTTACAGATGGAGGCTCTGGGTTCTGTTTTCTGGCACTTGGTCAAAGGGAGCAGGAGAAGAAAATGTGGCCTCAATGCCAAAGCTGCACTCGAGTGGGTAATAAATATTGGGCAAGTCGAGAGATGGCAGGGCCGCATCGCTGCCACCGCGTCCTGCCCCAGGGCTGGGCTCCAGTGTGCACCAAATTCATGGGAAAATCACCCACAGAGCAAGAAGTTAACTGGAAAAGCAAAGCCACAATAAAACACAGCTCCATGCTCTCTGGTGTTGGTCATCACTGAATAAAAATGAACCTCCTGGCCTCTGCAGCCACCCTAGAACAGGCCACATCCTGACAACTGCATCCCTGCAGCCTCGGCGCTTGGCTGCTGATGCTTCCGAGGGAGACACAGTTCACCCTCTTTGCCCCTTCTTTCTACTGTGGTCTCCAGCAGAAAGGCAGCTCTCCCCTCGCCAGCAGAGCGACCTCGGTTTTCAACTGGCGACCTTAAATTTAACAGAGTGCTTCTGGCAGGGCTCAGTGCCGTCAATTAAAACAGAGAAAGACTAAAGCCAGTAAATTAGAGAACGTGACAAATGCAGCACAAAGCACTGACGATCCCAGAAGGTATCAAATTTAGTGTTAAAGTAAAGAAACAATGGGGAAGTCCAAGACATTTCAGACTGTAGTGAATCAAATTAAATTGCCTGAAATTCCACATGGAATACATTTGACAAATTTCTTTCCCCCTCTTCAGCTTTCTGTTTGAGATGAACTGTCGTCTGGCAGCTTCAAACGTCTGGCACAGCTTCAGCTTCAGTTTGCTGGGGCTGAATCCAAACACGAACCTGAACTTTACCAGTTCTGCTCTTTTTGTAAACATACTTGCTGTGGCTGCCAAATGCTTTCCAAAAGCACACAAAACCCAGAATCCAAGAAGAAAACATTGTCTTGCTGCAAGAAAATTTGCATTTTACCACCTATGGGGAGGATCCTGTGTGCAGAGCCATCAGTCAGTCAGATCCCACCCTGCTCTCCCTTTCCCCCCACATTCAGAAGGGGGACAGGAAAGCAGGGATGTCCTGTGGGAGGGACACGTCTCTCAGCACTCGGGACGAGTCCGTCCCACGGTGTGGCAGCCCCAGTGCCGCTGCTTCCCTCAGGGCTGTGGAGACAGCCCATAATACAACAATTAGCAGCAGGATTCCGCAGACGTGCTGGAGAAGACAAGCAGTAAAATGTCATTATACACATGCCGCTGATAGCGAAGACCAGTTTAGATTACCCCGGTGAATAGTCTCAGGAACACATTCATTTTAAGGTAGGGAACTTGAGGCAGAAGAAGCGACAGATATAAAGAGGGTTGTGATCAAATTGCTCCTGAGCGCAGATAGCATCAGCCTTGATAGATCAGATTCTTTGTCATTTTTGCTTTTAAACCAGAACCATTTATGCAAAACGCTGACAACAATGGCACCTTTCTTTGAAGCAGGATGCGATTCTTCACCAGCTGCATCCCACTACCTCTGTGGTCTCTCTTACAGAAAACAAATTCCTTCCTCCTCCATTTTAATGCTTTTTAAAACTACCAAGCTCCATAAACTCAACTGCAGAAGGCTAAAATGAGGCCACTTTTAGTCTGAAGAGCAGCAAATGACAGAGGTGTGTGAATTCTGGCACAAGACACACAAGCAGATGCTGTTAGAAAAGCATATTTTATTGTCCACAAAGCATCAGCCTCATCTCTGAGAGCCACATGGAGTTCCACCACTGCCCAAAATAGACAACATCTGGTTCATATAAACTCTGATTTATTGTATGCATTCTCTCCCCTTGGATTTTAATTATGAGTAGATCTTGTAACTATTGCATTTGTATTTGTTTTACCCATTTAGATGTTTTTCTACGCTACTAACTACAAACTGAAAGCTCTTTCTAAAAATAGTACAAAACTATACTCAAAAATATGCATATGGTCCTTATTAAGCAAATCCCTATACTGAATTTTTAGACGAAGTAAAAGTACCAGTGAAACCACTGATTAGCGAGCAAGCCATTACCTGACTTCCTGAATAGGATGAGACTGAAAAAAGAGGGGTTTATTACAATAAAAGCCCCAAAGAAAATAAGAGTACAAAACTGACTACAGCTCCTAACGTTAACCAGCATGGTAATGACTAAAAGTCACTCATTATTGCACCACTCTGACTGCTCCTGGGACCTGTTTGGGGGGTTTTGAGCCAGTTTTAATGGTCAGCTGTCATCATTTTGAAGAGCCTCTCTAAGGCAGCACTTCCTCAGCAAGAGAGACAGATCCAGGCTGTGCCTGAAGAATAAAACATTCTCCCCTGGGAGAGAGTAATACAATCAGGATTGCAAGAGTTGGAAGCCTTCTATTGAGAGTTTTTTTTGTCCAAGGCTTGGTTGGTTTTTGGGGTTTTTTTTTTGTTTGTTTTTCTGATGAAACTTTTCATCTTTCTAGGAATAAGCTGATTTTGAAGTGACTTTTTAATTTGTACGGTTGAGTAGCTACCACCATAAAAGAACACACAGTGCAATAAATAAATACCGCTTGCAAACTTCAGAACTCTCTGCCACCACTTCATCCATCAAAACTAATTCTGTAAAAACCAAAGGATGTGACAAACCCAACCAACCTTTTCCTCCATCTTGCAGAAAGACTGAAATCTATTTCTGGAAATGTCGCAATGTTTCTGTTCAATGATCGAGTCCTCTGGAAATGTTTAGCACCTTCCACAAGGACCAGTAGCCCTTCTCTCTGCAAGCCCAACACACTGATTGGGCAGCTCAGGTCTAAGCACTTAGGCAGGAAATTGCCACAGACATCTGAATTGCTGAAACTGGAAAGCAAAAAGGGCTGATCGCTGAGTTTCCCTCACCCGACGTCAGCACGCAGCGTGACCCACATCCTGAACTCTCCTCTGCACATCAATAAACCCGCAAGGTGGAGCAACACGAACGTAAAAAGTATCTTGGTTCTGTACCTATTTTTAATTAAAAACATTTGCATATAAACAGATACTTTCTCTTCTTCCAAATCCACACTGACATCCACTACTTATTATTCTCAAGTGACTGATAGAAGAAACATGATTAAAAAAATATCGGATTCCACGGAAGTTTGCTTAGTACTGCCCATCATTGTGTTGTCTGGTCCCCTTTCACATCAGCTCAATTGCGAGAGGTTCAGGATGACATCAAAAAGTCAATTCCACAATTTCCTGATAGGTACCGCAGAGTGATGAAGGTGAGCTGGAGACTCATCCTCTCCTCCTCGCAAATGTGAGGGGCACATTTGGCACCACCGTTCAGCGGACTCTGCGTTGACTCTTAACGTCCTGTTACCAACACTGGTAGCAACATTTCAACACTTCCAAGTCACACATTTGCAGTTTTTTCAAGACCAGGCCTCAGTAAGGACTGTCAGCTACCGCTGTCAGTAATGTCTAGCTCAATGTAAACACTTTGCTAGTAATGTGATGAAATTACACCTTCAGGTTTACTCAAACTACTAAAATAAATCTTTTTATAGAACACATATACATTCATTTATACTGCACTGCCATGACCAGGAGTTTAATTTTCCATTGTGGATCAGGTCCCAGTTCAAGCTAAGATGCAAAGTTGAGGAAGAGTGGGCACTTATCTCAGTTTTTTCCAATGAATTCAATTTGTTCATTAATCACATTACTTTTCTACTGTGGTTAGACAAAAAAAACCAAACCCCAACAATGCAACCATCCAAACAACTGAAAAGGAGTCTTTTTATGGAAAAAGCAGGATATTCTAAAAAAATTATTTGCATGAATAGACTCCAATAAACCAAGGAAAACATTCTTGGATAGGGATGGCTTATATTGTTGACTCAGGCTTCTTTTTTGCCTTTAATGTCTAAGGTATTAAGAGTGAATTGACCTAATAACAGATTATACGATGGAGATTGGCACTAGTTTCATGAAGAATTTTGCCTGGCAATATGAAATTGTCCTAAATCTCCCTCCAGTTCCATAGCTGCAGTGACAATAAACAGCACCTCAAACAGCAACTGCATTTCTATTACTGGGTGCTGTACCTGAATTAATAAAAAACCAAAGCTTTCAACCACCCAGCATCTCTACCAGAACTAACCCCCTTCTACTTTTTTTTTTTTAAATAAAAAACTTGGGAAAAGTTGAAATAAGAAACAAGAAAAATATTATTCAGTCCATAATTCATACAGTTTTAATGACATTTCTGACCTTTAAAACAAGAAGTATGACCAACTTACACAGACTATTGGGTAAATAGAAAAAGTAACATGAAAAGCCAGCCAAGAAAAGAGGAACTATGAGGAATCCTCTTTGGGTCCAATATGACAACATTTATTCTCTGTAAAAATAAAATGCCATCAAAATTGGCCCAGCCACTGCCCTTACTTTGAAGGGACTCCCCATTGCTCACCCAGTTGCTCCTTTGATTAACATCCAAAAGCTCCTCCTAAGTTGTCTTGTACTAAGGTCGTATCACTGCTTGATATGTGGTTGCTGAAGCAGAGTATTATTTTCATTTTCTTGCACGTAAATATGAGCAAGAGCCCCTGCTCTGTCATCTGAATTAATTAATGAAAATTGTCCAAAAGTGGATACGAACGTCAGCAAGCCCTTCTGATTCATGCTCATTGATATATTAACAACTTTATCTTGTCTGTATGAAACATTATGGTTCTGGGCTTTTAAAGATACCCCACACTTCACTACCAAAATACAGGGCATTGATTATTCCTGGGATCAATTATCCTGCTCAGCCATTTGCCATTGCTCTTGTCCGACTCGAGTGTATGGCTGCCACGGTGAACCCATCCCACAACCTGGAGTACAGGGCAGACATCGAGCTCTACTGAACCCCAACCAGCCGCAGCACCAGCTCTGAGAGAAGAGGGTTCAGATTTGTCCAGTTAACCTTAACTTTTTCTCAATTTTTATAAAAAAACCCCAAACAGAAATGAGCAAATTTTTTTGTTGAACCTGGGCACCACGGGCAAGGCTGCCTTCTTTGCAGGACCCTCCCCTCTGAATATGCCTCCCCAAACACTGTGTGTGGCCTGTGTCCTCACACGATGAAAATGAGGTCACAGAGCTCTACTAGATGCCCCCACCGCTGCACATGGATGTGAAGGTGGGTGTGCAACAGGGCGAGCAATGCTGAAGTGCTCTCCTCTGGACACGTAGCCACAACACATGCACAGCACCTCTCCGCAGCGCGCTTTGCTTGATAGCTCCTTATTTACTTGAGCACCAAAGGGACTGAAGCTGTAAAATGAAAAGGTAGTGGGGAGGAACGCAACCATCTCGGGAAGATCCCCCCAACCAGCAGTTTAAGGAAGAAAAATACAGGCTGTCTTGTTTAAAACCACTGTCATATGTTTCCACAGCCCTCCTCCCCGGGTATTTGTGCTACACAACGCCCCCGTGGAGCAGTGATATTATATGTTAGCTTGCTACCCTGTTATTTCTGGCTGCTTAAGCAGCAAAGGACCAATATCCCGTTCAGCTATGCTCAGTTGGTGCAAGAGGAATCAGCAAGATGCTGCTCTGCAGTTTGCTTCACACACCTCTCATCCTTGTGTGGCACTGCTTGGTTTTGACAATGATTGACGACTGGTACCGAGGCCCTGCGTTCGCTATCACCAGCAACCGGAGGGATATTTCCTCATGAGCCGACCCTTATCTTGCAAACTCTATGAGCTTTAAGGGTAGAAAGCTTATCCTCTGCAACAGTCTTTCACTTCTAAAACACCTCCTCCTTTCTCCTGTGATTTACCCTTCATTTATTTTACTGGAAAGCTGATATTTCTGAGTTACAAACTAGAGACACCTCAGGCTCTAGTTTATGGAAAAACCAGCAAAGGAAACCTGAGAAATGAAAAGCCAACACTCACCAGCATGTTAGCTGGTTTCAGACTATAGTTAATGAACTGTCAATCATACATAATTTCACATTAAATTTCATTTACATTTAAGTCACAGTGGACTGAGCAGTGGTGTACATATCCATCAAACAGTTTCCCATGACTATCAATAATTAATAGCCTCTGTTAATCCTATAATCTTGTTTCCCAGATCCAGATTGTCATCTGTCAGGCGAAGTGGCTCTCAAGATAGTATTTCCCCAGAAAAGTAATTCACACCTCAAACACAGAGCAGACACATGACCATTCTTTTGGTGACTGCTTCCTTTCCAAAAGTCACCTCTCTGTTTCTGGGTACAGGAAAAGCAGCTGGGTCATTTTGATGTAAAAGGCAGTTTCAGAATGAACACTGACAAATGTCTCAGGCAAGGCAGGCAATCAACTAAGAGATTAATTAATTTCATTCACCTACTACTCAACATCCCACAGAAGAACGACAGAAAGTGGTTGTATCCTGTCCAGCCTCTCACCCCAACACTTGGTGGTGACAGGCTTGAAAGCCTGGTTCCAGCTGGCATCATACACCATTGTCTGGTTTGCATGTTGATATCTAAAGGGGAGACTGAAGGATGGAGGTCCTTGGATGGGTCAAACGATACTCATTATGAAGTCATATCGCTTGGCAAACAAGTATCATCATTTTGAAACTCTACCTGGTCTACCAGGGAATAAAAAAGAACCATCTGAGCCCTACCAGGTTTAGGGGGACTCTAAATAATGAGCATCCAATGGACTGATAGGTAACTACACTGCAGCCTCCTGAGCAGGGTTTAACTCCAACAGTTGTGTTTTTAGGCAGTTTTCTGACACTGTTCGAGTAGCAAATGAGAGACAAAAGATGATCAAGTCTGCAAAGAATGCACTAGGAGAAGGAGAAAGCAGTAACTCTTATCCTACTGTTAGATCCTGCTAGCTCTGGGCCTTAAAACCTAAGCTAAGTAGTATTTAGTGATTTATTCTGCTTAGCTCTAGGTAGATAGAATACTAAAATAGTCTCTTCCATCTCAGCAGCAAGGCAGGGTGCGGGGACACAAGGTGAAATCATGTCTGTTTACACCACCTTTTAATTTAGCTGCTTTGGCCTGAAAGGATTGAATTAGAGATGAATTACACCTTAAAAGGCTTCTTTAAAGCAAGGAATTGAAAAAAAAATCTGAAAAGCTGAAGGCCTCCTAATACACATGACTACTTCGTTGTGTTTCAACCCTGGAAAAAAATATAATTATTGAAGCAACAAAACTCTGTTTCTTCTAGTAATGAACAGTAAAAGCTTGTCTGGGGGAAAAATAGTGATTAGATTGTGACTGTGTGTTACTTCCAAATGTAAAGCCATTTTGCTTGAGACAATATTAAGATGCTAGGATGCAAGGTTTGATCATTAATTTTGGCTAACGCTACACATTAGTGTTGCTGCAATCTTAGATTTGTTCTTCTCCCCTGGTTTTAGACAGCCTTAATCATGCTTACAGCTGATTCTAATTGCTGAATCGCATCACTCTCCACCTTCTCTAAAATGCTTGGGGCAAAAGAAGTAGTGAAGATTAATGACAGACGTGTAATTAGAAGAAAATGTAAAGATCTTGTGTTAATCATTCAGAAATAATTTGATAAATATGAAATTCTGAAGAGCTCTCCGAGTAAAAGATGATAAAATGAGTACTGTAGCACAAAGCTAAGCAAATTTATATGTACCACACTCCTTGCAACTGGAGAAAGAGAGCTCACGCGAGCACGTGCAAGTGTGTGGGTATGCAAGGGAGGCTTTATTAACATAATGGAATTCAGCATGGAAGACCATCTGTTTTAATTGAGCAAGCCTATTCGTACAATGCTTTGCTCCACTAATCTTGTTTAGATTAATGTTAATGTTCTATTAAAAGGTAGTTTATCATCCCACAATACTGAGTTAAAGTCAGCACACCCATAGTAATATTCTCGGCTCTTACGGAGGCAGGGAGCTCGCTCATTATCAGCCTATTGATCATCTTGCAGTGCAAATATTAAGGCTGGGAGCTCTGGTTAAAAGTAACCAGAGGTCTTTTTTCCAGTAAGGGTAAAAGCACAGACAAATAACTTTTATTTAATTAATTTAAAATACCAAAGAACACAGTCTGCAAAATGATTTTCAATTATGCCTTTGGATAACTAAGGGAATGATGATTTATCTAATAATACCTTTCAGGTTTTAACAGAGAGAATAGGTATCAAACTGGGATGGATGGGTTTCTCTGGATTGCTATTTTTTCTTTTCTTCCTGTGATACATCTTCTCACCATTACACTTGATATGTCCTTAGCCTTCGCTTTTAATGAGAACGCAGGAAGTTGAGCACTAGTTGGAAGCATGCCTATCGTTAAAAACACAGACACAGCACAACTCAAAGAAGTGTAGCAAAGCACTTTTTGTGTATGGATCTCAAATCCTCAAATTGTAGGAGGCATTAGTATAGCCCGAAAGTTTAACTTTTTTTTTTTCTTTTGCAAATATGGCAGAATCTGAAAATGAACTCTTGCATCCTCCATGGCTGAAGAATGCTGTACCTAACTGCTCTGGTTATTATTTTTAGAAGGTTTTATTTCTATAACAAAAGTATCTGCCAGACAACAAATCAATCATTCCATCATTGTCTGGGGGAGCGGGTAAGTGTTGCATTAGCATGATGGGTTACAACCAACTATATTTACAACAAAAATAGGACTATAATAAGAAAAATAAATTGTACACCCATCTGAGGTGGGTCATATTCAGTGACAGAGAGGATTTTTTTCCTTCAAACACCTAACACTGCCTGTAGAGCTTCAGCCCTGCTGCTCTCATCTTCATAAATACCATCTTGACCTGCTTCAAGCCCCCAGTGAGATCCACACCTCCTGGCTGTCTTTTCCATCATGCTGTTTTGTTTTGTTGCACATCCCTGGGTGCCCTTTCTCCATTACACTGAACAGCAGCTCTGTGTCCGACCCCTCAATCACTTCTCCCTCATCTCCCATGCCACCAGAGCCTTGGCAGTTGCTCCTCTTGTTCTCAACCAAGAACCTTTGTCCTTTCTCCCTTGCTGCTCTGTCTCTTTGGAAGAAGCTTCTGGTGAGCCAGCAGCAATGCTACCTCTGCGTTTCCCTCCTTAAAACATCTCCTTTGCCAGAACAGATAAAAAATTCTTGACAGTGGTGATGCAGCTGGTGTGCTGGACGACTGCCTCTCATGCGGAAATTGTTGTCTCTTTGTTTCTGAGGACTCACCCCATCTGTCCATCCCAATTCATCAAGCGTGTCCTGTCTTACACTGAAATGGCAATCCCACAAGGGCCAGGATCAAGTTTTTTGTGTTTATTTTGTACAGCTTCTAGTACAATGGTGTCTACAACTGCAGCTGCTACATACCACTATGGTACAAATAAAGTAGGAGAAGCAAAAAAAGTAGCCCCCCTTCCTACCCCCCAGATTTCAAACATGGCTTGAAAGAGCCCACTTAGAATTTTTATTTCCTAAGGGAACATTTTATAATTACATTTTGGACGTATGAACAAGGAAGATGAAGGATACCAAAAGAAGATGAAATATACGTGAAGAAATTCTTCACTTGCCATTCTAAAAACAATAATCTCACAAAGCAATAATTCAAGTGAGACTTCTTCCCTGAATACCAAAACATGCCAGTCATTAATTAAAATTCAGAAAAGCTTCTTTGTGATACAAAAGCATCACCATCCCCCCCCTCTGCAAAATGGGGGACCTGGGAAGGAGAAAAGTTAAATGGTTCGTCCAAGAAAAAAACACATCTGACAGTTGCCAAACTGCAAAACAACTCCGAGCAACATGAGACACTTGTCCTCGCACTGGCTAAGGGGATGCTGAAAATGCTGCATTTTAACCTGGGGTAAGCTTTAAGTTTCTGAATAAAACTAAACCTGAGAGTAGCCCATGCACTGAGCTTTTGAAAATCCCATCTGAGCTGACTCCAAAATACACTAATTATGTGGATTATGTAGGACACAAAGGCATCTTCTCATTAAAGACCCACACTCTGAGATGAAATCCTCTCTCAAATTGTTGTACTGTAGTGAAAATGAGACCGGCTGAGGATGCACGTGTATGAGCCACCATTTTTCATGGCAATGTTGGAAGAGACTTAAATGAACCCCTTAATTTGCAGAGTGGAGCTGTTAATGCTTCCCTCGGAAAGACAAGACACATTTCTACCTCTAACAAGCGATATACATCTATAGCTAACAAGCCATACAACCTCTGAGCGAATGCTGACAACTTCACAAGGGAGACACGCAAGCCAGAGAATACACTGGCAAAGTTGATAGTGATCAGGGTTACAAATCACTGATTTCCTGAGCATTTGTCAAGCACTCGTTCAACGCTCCAGGCTGCGTCAAACACGCTGAAATTACAAGTGACAAAATAAAATTAAAATACACAGACATCTCTGCCCCAATCTGTTTTCACTGTTTATTGTCCTCTCTCAACAACTTCCCGTGCCGATCGCTATCTCCCAGCCTGGCTGTCCACACCGTGACCCATCCCTTTTGCAGAACAACTCTGGAGCTGGGATGCAAGGGGCTTGCCCCACTGGCTGCTTGTTTTGTGGGACAGTTACCCTGGCACAGAATGACGAGCAGCTGGGTTCTGGATTGCACAAGGTCCTGGCATGAAGTCATACAGTTGCCTGCCTCCAACTGCTTTGCTTCTTTGCACTGAACCCAAGAGAAGTGGGAGAGGCAGCTGGGGAGTGAGAAAATGCTGGGGCAGCGTGAAATTGCATGGCAAGCGTGAAAGGACAGAGACAACACTCTTTTAAAGAATAACAGTTAGCAGACAATTAACTTCCATACGCTATTTTACTCCATCATCAGCTGTATCCAGCATTAACATGCTCCAATCACGCTGTGCAGCCTGCTTTCGGCAGGGCGTGCACGTACCTGCCTCTCCTTCTGCTGGGCTCGTTATGGGAGAGGAGTAATCACGTAACCTACCATGTGAAACTACCTTGATGCTTTCCCTTCGATTTCCAGGCTACTTCTTACATTTCCCCATTGGGAAGGGAGAGAATTCTGCTCCTCCAGCGCCAGCATCCTTTGGGATTGCTCCTCTCCAGTGACAATACTGAACGAGGTGCCCGCAGGTGGACCCGGTGAACGCGTGTACCTACATAAAAGGCACAAACCTAAACACGGTGTTCAGTCAGTAATACGGTGCAGAATGCGACTGGCATTTTTTTTCCTCTCAGACAGTTAAGAAAAGCATTCAGGAACCTGTGACTAAGCTGCACGGGCTGGTAGCCAATGCACTGTACCTACACGTGACAAATTATGCATTCATCCATTGTTTGAAAGTTTTGGATTCACTGTTGGTGGTAAACTTTTTACTAGAACACACAGATGGTCCTGCCTGATCTTGTTAATGAAAAACTCTCACACAGCTACAAAAACAGACGTGATCATCTGTTTTTCAACATTCTGAAAAAAGTCTACAGAGGTGTAAGGTGCTATACAAATGAGAATAATTAGCTTATGCCATCTGTGGACATTAAAAAAAAAAGAGAGTATCTGTATTCCTATGTTTTATAATGATAAGCATTATGTCTCCAGCAAAGTACACACTTAATAACTTTTCAATTTATTGTGACCTTCTGCTCCAATTTACTTAAGGAACTACAATACTAGCTGTGCCTCACACCTTTTTCACCTTATAATTAGCAAGTAATAAAAAATGCTATTAAAAAGTAATAAGTCTGAAGCTCTCTGACAATTTGCTGATTAATTCGGAAGATTTTAAAGCATGTTGGAACATATTTGGCTAAAACATCAATTTCATCCAGTTCTCAGTACCGCTAACAAGGGTTGGTGTATGACCAAGTCTCACAGCTCACCTACATGTAATGCCAGCAGGAACTGCACCCTGCAACATTCCATGGCTTGATGATGGGGTAACACTTCCCACCTCTTTCCAATTCAAGTTTAGTGGTGAGCTGTACTTTGTCCTTGCACACACAGTGATGGATACCCTTAGGATCTGATAAGGAATAGTTAGTGTCAGTAAGCACCTCAGAGGGAAAACAGTAAAAATTATTAGCATTCAGGACTGGATTTTACATGATTCTGTGTTAACAGCTGCTAGAAACACTTCAACATAGTGGAGATGCAGCCTTCAAAAGGCCAGAGAGTGAGCAGGAAGGCTGGTGTTGCAGGCTGTACTGGCTTGGATCTCCCTAGCATGTCTACAGCATGAGAACACACACTGTCCCTGCAAAAGGAGTTGGGTCATTTGCATGAAAAAATGAAGAGCATTTTAAATAGCACGGTATGAGCTCACGGTGGCCGTTCCCAGGCTGAAGACATGGAGAAGAGAGAAGAAACTCAGTGAGGAGGGCTGAGAGCGGAGCCTGCACCGCACATGTTTTGGAATAACAGCACCAGAAACAGTCAGAGAAGCAGCTCCCCGAGTCCACTCCCACCCTCTCTCCCAGCAGACACTGGCATGGAATATATCCTTCCATGTGCTATTCAGCTCCTCTTTCTGAAGCGCAGACTAAAACACTATTGTATTAATGGTTTTCATTTCATATTAAGTGAAAGCAAATAACGTGCAGTGGGCAAATGGCAATTCCATGCAATGCTGAGCCCCGGAACGCTGCTGCCTTAAAGCCGAGCTGAGTACGCTCTGCTGCCATTGCCATTCCTAGTGCTCCTCCACTTGGGAACTGCTCTTGTATTATTCACATCGAGAAAAAGGCAAACAGCTTTCAGCCTCCAAACCACTACTGAAACCCAGCACTTTTCTCAAAAGCATTTTCTACACAGAGCTCCAAAATGCATCGTAAGCCCTGAGCACTGGGTCAACAAACGCTATGTTTTATTTATTATTTCATGGTTTATCATTATTTTGTTAGATGCTGGTAGCAGACCCCTGGTGTACAATGCAAGATCCAGACCATAATTGCCATGTCCTAAACAGCCTGTCACCTAGAAAAGATTAAAATATGGAACACATCCTGTGCTCACTTTGTAATCCTAGCATGAACATCTGTAGCTGGAAATACAAAGAGACACAGTCCTTACTCTCTTATCTGTTGCATGTTTCAGTACTGGCAAAGGTCTATCTCTAGTCATATTTGACTTGAAGCCAGGACAACTGAGTGAGGAAACAGGCAGCAGGCACCAAAAGCTCCTTTTAATTGAGTAGTCCCCACTCCTGACACAATTTTGTGGTCTCACTCATTTAAAAACCAACCTGTACTTTCTGGTCTTTTTGATTTGTACTTCCTGATTTGAGCTACTGTGACGCTGACTCACCTACTGTCTTTAGATAACACTCACAGATTTACCTCGTACAGATGGTCAAGATGAAAAGTGTGACTAGGCCAAGCCCAAATTACAACAGTAATGCTTCCTCATCCATTTTCTAACTTCCTTAGGGACACAACTGAAGTTAGTCAGTCTTTGCTGTCAGTCCAAGGACTTCCTATTGTTTCACCTTACAAACCTTGTTTCCTTCAGCTGTCCCATTTCCATTTCTATTCATGAAATACTTCCTATCTTCCCTCCTCTGACTGCCTTTATTTGTGAGATGCAAATGAATGGCCCTGTTCATTGAAGGTTTGAGAGTACCTGCCCTTATTATTACTGCTGTGCTCATTTAAGCTGCAGCATTTCCTAATTAATTTATTTCAAAATGTGGGTTTTATTCCGATCTCCCGCTAGACGGAAAGCAGCATAACTTTACTCTGAGATGACCTGGAAAAGCCTGCACGCATTGCTATCTCCTAAGTGCACTCTGAAGTCAAATCAATTCACAACGTCATGTTCATAAAATGGGAAATGATAAGAAAAGAATGAGTTCTGTTATACAAATTACCAGCAATTCAGTGTGGTGCTTTAATGTCATTCCTGTTCTTCAAGGATGCACCAGGCAAGTAAAATGCCCATATGAAATTAAGACACTAAAAGTAAATGTTTGCTCCTATATTGTAAAGAACCTCATAAACGTCAGAGGTTTTATTTTCATGCACACCACAGCTTGTAGAGACACCAGGAAACGTTTGGTTCTAATGGGAAACTGATGTTCATTTCAGCACCGTGCTGCCCATTAGTACTTGTCTGAGCGATGTTCTCCTGCACATCTGAGCAGCCAGACACACCAGCCGACCAGGGCTGCACACAAACACAGTTTAGTTTCTGTGTTGTGTGAAGTGCCAAAGAGATGAGTAATTCATGTCCTACTCAAAACCCACCGTGTACAAAGTCCTGTGTCCCTTAACACAGGCAAGGACAGGAAATTTTCAGCATAATTAACAAGTATCTCAAAAGTTCTGCACACACCCCTCCCACCCCCCCCTTTTTCTATCCCTCTGTGTTTAACAGCTCACCTCTGGAGTGTGCTTGCACAGATTAAAGGTGACACGGTTGTACTGGCTGGACAGGAGGCATGGAATTTTTAAGGAAACATGGTCTGAGTGCTCCTGCCCTTTACTATTTTTTGTGATCACTTTTCTGCCCACATTACTGGGCACAAGAATGGCTGATGTTATCATCTCACCAAGTTGGCCAAAACCCTACTGGCTCTATTACCACACACAGCTCTAAGTCCCCCACTTTTCTCTCAGTTCCATGTACTTCATTCCCATTTACTTAGCAAAGGTGTAACTCAGATGGCACAGACAGCCAGGAGGCAAGAGGAGCTGAGGAAACACGCGCTTGGGGTAAAGTGGGTGACTGCAAGCAGAAGAGAAAATGGAGCTGTGGCCGGTGATTCAGCCCATTGCTCCTTCACCACTCCAACTCACTCCCCGTGTTTGGGGGTACATGAGTATTCTGGGGTGTATCAGTTGCATTAAGATGAGCCTGGCTGAACATTCTTACCCTGTTCTATGATTCAAGCTGGATACTGCTATCACAACAAGGGATCTATGCATGTTACGTTTTTTTCAGTGTCTCCTGGTACCAAGCAATGTTGCAACAGCCGAGTGCAAACACAAAAGGCCAGACTGCCAACAGAGGCCAGCATCTCAGCAGTTTCTGCTGAAACATGGGTAACAAATAACCAAGGGCATCACATCAGAGATGCTCCATTCCCATTACAACACGTGGAGACAGATGGTCAGCCCCCAGTGACTCAAACCCTGTGGTAAACCTGGTTAACTTCATTAGGTGATTGAAAGAAGGCTCCATCCTTAAAAATCTGGTTTCAGCTATGACAAGGGAACATCTGAGCATCTAACCCCAGACTCCTTTGGAGATGGAGGTTGAACCCTTCTCACAATCCTGGGGAGGACAGGGAGAGGAAACATTCAGGCAGGAGATCAGCCTGCTCAAAGGCAGACTCCCCTTTCGAAGAGGAAAATACACACTCACACAGTATGTTTTTCAGTCTTGGAAACGCTAACGAGATTTTTGTGTTTGATTTTTGGCTTTAAATGAGTCAAGTCAAAATTAAGGGATTTCCATGTGCGATACTGAACACACACACTTCTGCATAAGGGATTTGTGTTTTGTAAATTATACCCTTTAGCCATATCACTAGTCATTAACCTAATTTAAATTTCAATAAGGAGATTCTCTGCTTTTATCATTAAAATTAACTAGCTCCTCACTGCGAAGATACAATCAGGAGGGTGAGGTGAAAGGATATCACCAAGTAAGTCTGATTAAATCCACTTTTTATTCAGCAGCTCCTTGTACTCCCCTGCAGTGATACAAAAGCAACTCCCAAGCGACTTCCCCTCACTGACGGATAACGTGTCAAAGTATCCCTTTTTGCAGTGTCTCAAAGGCCACTCTGCCTGCTGTTTCTGCTAACTGCTGTCTGTCATGTACTGCTAAGATTTATAAAGACACTGCTGGGATCACCTTGCAAGTACCTTTCTACAATGGGTTCAAATACAGAAGGTCATTCCAGGAATTACCTGTGCAAGTAGCAAAGGTAATTCTCGGGAACAAATCCATTCGCTCGCCGTTCCAGCCCATCAGATACCTGTGGTTGGGAAGTTATGTGACCATCAGAAGTTTGCAATCAGAACGTGCAATGAACCCCTCAACTGCTCACTGCTCTCCCAGGCATTGGGGGATGCAGCAGAAGTCAGGCAAAGGAGAAGGGAAAAGCTTTATCTGCCAGGAGCCAACGGAACAGGTCTTTTATAAAAGAGATGCTGCTGGATCTAGAAACAATCTGGAACAGGAAAATTCACATGGAGATGGAAGAGATGTCCTCAGGGCTCGGCGGTACCCGGCTGAAGCAGAGCTCCAAGCAGCGGCACTGGCACACGGGGACGTGCTGCAATTCAGGAAGAAATCATCAGGCAGGCACTGCCAGGGTGCTAAGCAGCGGCTGTGCTCCTCTCACCAAAACGAGGGATACTGGGCAAGGACATCCCAGCCAGGCTGTTTAACAGGAATTCAAATATTCATTTGGGAGAATGTTGCAAGTCCTGATGTGAAATCAGTAGGGACAACGCAGAATCCAGCTTTAATCAGCTCCACCCCCCACCCCCTTTTTTTTTTAAAGTTACTGGGGAACTTTATCCAAATACTAGCAAAAGATGCTTTGTAAGTATAACAAATCAAGACAGCGGGAAGCCCAGCTCCTCTATCGACTTGTGTCCTGCACTTCTAGATCAGCAGGGGAGAAGCCACAAGTCTTTGCAGGCTGATTTGCCTTGGAGAGTATTACTCTGCAATTTCTTCCTTCCAGAAGTAGCTTTAGAGCCAGGGGTCAGCAACAACAGCCAGCAATGACAAACCAAGTGAGTGTTCACAGCAAATACAAAGATAAGACTTTTGTAAGGCTTCATCTAGAAAAAAAACTTCCTCTCTACAAAAGGACATGCCAGAACTATCTGCAGTGCCTCAAATTTTATGGGTCCTGATAATGTAGGAGAAAATTAACAGGATTGTGTATTTCACAGAAAACAGGTAAGAACGCAGTTGAAAAGAAATGTTATTTTAATTGGATTTCTTTGTTCTCTTGTTATCTTCAGCACCTCAACAATGCCTGCAGTACTAAAAATCTTCTGGGACTTAAGAAAGCTCCGTTTCTTTGATTCCATTCTCATTTGAAACTTATATGAGAAATATTATTGGTATGTAAGAAAACCATATGTACAAGAGCACGTAAAGGACACACAACACTAACCGTTGTAGGGTAAACCTGCTCCACATAACTGTCAACAGATGTAACCCAAGAATTCTCAATTTCAATCAAATGAATTTGAAGATTAATTGCAAAATCCATCAAAGTACTTTGGGGAAAAAATGGTAAATTGTATGTAAACATTCGGGGACTTTTGCAAATTCCTGCAGCCTATAATTAGATTTATTGAATGCTATCAAATCTCAGGATCCCGTGCAAATATAGACAGTTTTTGTTGTTTCAAGATGCGCACGCAGATACGTGAAATGTGTCTAATTACCAGCAGTTGTTTTGTCTCTCTGTTTAATTTCAGCAGCACAAATCCACTCAGAGCAAGGGTTTCATGTACACTGGAATAATTAACTGCAAAATGTAAATGTCTATGAAGTTAAAAAGTAAACCACAAAAATGGAAAACAGTCGTAAGCTTGAGAAAGCTGTTTTGCCAGCAAACTCAGGGTATGGGTTGCGGTGTCTACACCACTCATGCAATTTATACCCAGATACATTATATTCTCATCTATACTTTCCTCATTACAGAGAAATATAAACAAGCCTTTAATCCTACAACTTCATTGAGGTGAAGAGCACAGTATGAATGAAGCCCTCATGAGTTTAGCTAGGCTCCGCCTGTGATGGTCATTTCCAGTCACAGCATCTTTGGAAAGTGTCACCGATTTCCACAAAATCCCCAGCCCTCTTTTTTTGAGTTAGATTTTGGGAAGTAAATTCACTTTCCCACATGACACCTACAATATAACAGAGAGCAGGGATGTTGTGGTGCAGATTGTACTAGGTGCTCCATCATGTCTCTGCTTCCCTATCAGAGAGGAATTTAACTTGTCAGCATTTTTCCCTGCAAAACAGATGCAGAATCTACATCCAGAGCTAAAAAAGTGACGCAAGACCTGCTGTCTGTCATACTCAGTCCATGTGTTGGAATAAACACGTTAGTATTTTTAGTAAATGTACAATTACATATCATTTTAAGACTAAAGTCACAGGATGTTTAAATACACACACACCAGACACTTTAGGAACAAAATTACAGATGACTTTCTTCAGCCTTAACTGTTCCATGCAAAATATTTCCCAAACTTGAAGAAGGAATACACTAATCTGTTTGCTAGCTGATGTCATTTTAGAATTAACCAGAATACTTTCTATTATTATTTGTACTTGTATGTTTAATTTTAGAAGTGTAAATCATGTAATTAAAGCTCTGACGTAAAAAGTGATTATGTTAAAATGCAGCTCTCCACGATAGGAGAAAATACGGAGGGATGAGTTCAGATTTCTGTATTTCAAAAAAGATCCATGTGTTTTAGAAACACACTACAAAATACTGCATTAAAACATGGATTTTTTGCAAATGCACTGAAATAAACCAAGGGGCATCATCTTCATAGAGCTGGTTGAGCATTCTGGCTGTCAGTGAGGCTTTCATCAGGTTAACAAGTGGGTTATAATAATTGAATGGTGTCAAGGACAAGATTATGCCCCCACTGATTCTCTAATGTAGCAGGAAGTCCCAAGGACAGTATTTTTCTAAATTTTAGCATCAGCAGGACTTTCCTGGTGCAGGCACTGGAGAAGACAGCTCCCAACCATGCACCTGAGGTGTCCCATACAGAGGCCGTGCTCCCTGAGCAGGGTGCTGGCACCAACCAGGGCTGTCAGACTGCGTTTGAGCAACTGGAGAAATTAACGGTACCTCAACAAAGAGGTCCCAGGGCCACAGGGTGTAGGCTGAGAGGAACCCAGCACTGCAGAAAACTACAAATTACTTTTAGCTATTATAGCCATAATGAAGTTTTTCCATAGGAGACCTGTGTTCCAAAGGAGTATGACTACATTTCTTCTCCAATCCCAAACAGGTTTAACTGCCAGACAATTTCTACCGCTTTTTTTGCTTGTCTTTTCCACTTATTGGAAAGAATCTGCATTGCTGAGTTGAAGTAAACTGATAGCTACACAAGATAATTTTTTATAAAACACTTATAATTTCATATTGCATTAATAGGCTTAACATAATTTTAGACTTTTAGAAATTAGACCCTAAGGGAATTAGAAGCCTAACTCACCTTGACTCTCCATTGTATTTTGAGTCTAATTGGCTTAGCATCTTTTGAAAATTCTAGCTTAAATTATTTGTTACATTAGTTCTTAAAGTTACAGCTGAGTAAGAAAAGAGAATAAAAAGCTGCTTATCCCAATTTCTAGGCAGGGTAAGTACCTTGCAAGCACATCAGCTGAATGTCTTTTAGAGAAGCACTTCAGCCTCTCCAGTTTCCAGGAAGCCAAATACTTGGAGCAACAAGCCAAAGAGCAGAAGCAGTGAAGTTAATCTGGACCCCATGAGCTCAGTTTGAACAACTGGAAAACTGGGATATCCACTAACGCGGAGATCACTTTCTAAGTAATCTGTTCATTAAGCAAAATTAATTCTGTAATCATACTACAGTAGTAAGTCCCGTCCCCCTCCCCCCCTCCCCCGCTCTACTTCTCTAGATAATATTCACAGTCTATCTAGATCCACGACAAAGGACCCTTGTAGAGTTTGAAAAGTAACTTAATCCTGTGGTCCATGCATTATTCCATTCTGCTAGACTCTGGGTGTCCTTCTAGGAAATCTTCCTGTTCAAACTGTGCTCTGCATGGAAGCGGAGCTGCCGAAGCACAGAACCTGTGCGTGCAGAAAGGCCATGACTCAATACTTCAAGAAGGAAACAAGCAGTACAATGCAATCAGCCGGCGTCCACGCATGAATTAACGGGCTGTAATTTCTGAATTACATACATTAATGCCTACAGTACTACACACACCATGGCCAACAGTACTCAGTCCCTGGGCTTTTCTCAGAACTGCTCACTAATCCCTTTCATGGTCTCTGCTGTTCATGTAGTTCCTCTGACACTGAAAAAGATTCGGTTTTTGAAAAGAATGAGAACAGTATGTGCCACTAACTTCTCGCTGCTGTACACTGGCAAATGCACAAACTGCAAAAATCAATGAGCTGCACGATTCTCTTTGCTTATGGTGCTTTTACATCTCGCACAGCTTCTGTCACAGCTCAGCATCCAGCCTGCCATAATACTGAGATACCTGGAGGAACAGAGAGGAAGGAAGGGCAGTCTGTAATCGTGGCATGTCTCTCGGAGATCCACAGTCCCCCCTCCAGTGAGAGTGGGGATGGAAAAGAAAGCTTTCCAGACAGGTCTCTCTTCCACTGTCACTAAAATAATTAAATCTGCACTGGATTTGTACTTGCATTTTGATTTAAAGGGGATTATCTCATGACTAGGAGACTGAAAACAATTGGGTGCTATTCCAGGGATGTCTGAAGTTTAACAGGTTCCCATCTACCATATCTCCCACAAATTTCACTGTACATGTGATTTTGGACTTGCCCACCACCACCCATTTTCTGCCAGAAGACTGATATTTATTTCTGACCATGAGCAGGACACCAGGATCGGGCTTTTGTTCAGTATAACTGACATTGCTTTCTACTCCTCCAGACAGCAATTTAAAAGAGTCGAAATGAGACTGAATCCCAGAGCAGAAGGTAAGTTATTGGCTAAAAAGCTTTGTAAGAAACATTATGGGGTTGTCTCCATTTTTTTCCCCCCAATTAATGGCAAAGCTGTATGATAAACTATTTCTAAACAGATGGGACGTACGGTGAAAGACAGGAAGATTTGTATCGTAGATGAGCACTGGACATCGGACGTTACGTTGACTTACCCCTCCTTCCTCTGCATTCCTGACTTGTTAAACTAAAGGTTAGGGTAAGGATCAGGTTGCAGAAATTGATACTGGGATAACTGATACCTACTTTTCAGCCAGTGGGAGCCAGCCTGGATCAGCAGGGATGGAAAGCTGGTTCTGGGTTAGTCCCCTTTGATGGTGGCTGCCAATGTGGAATTACAGCTGGCTCTGACAGGCGGGCTTCCAAGCTCGGCTGGAACTCACTGGCAACTTTGCAGGCAGTTTCATTTGCTCATAAAGTGCTAAGCAGAATAACATGAATCAACTATACATAAATGAGGTGGTTTGTAACCAAAAAGGAGAAATAAAAAGAAGAATACACTCAAAGGTGTCTGCTGCTTTGGGCTATTACAGCAAACAGCCAGGGCACACATCCATAAATGCGGCTGGAGTCCAATTTCAGTCTTGTCTTGAATAGTTGCACATTCACAGATTTCACTGGCATTATTCCCAATTTACATTCCAGTAAATTGTACCATCTCCATTCCCTACCTCCCTCCAGGAGCTCAGCTCCCACAGGTTCAGGGCTCCAGAAATCCCTACAGAGGCTACATTTCTCAGTCAGTCCTATCTCTACACCCGACAGAATGGATGCTCGCCTAAAGCTGCATGATCTGTAGGTATCACAGCCCCAGGGCAGAGCTATTTTACAGAGGGGTGGAGAGGAAAGAACATATTTGTCCCTAAAGCTGGTAATTTAAGGCAGTCTCCTTGTTGAGAAACAGTCTATCTTTTTATACAAGCCATGCTACAGGACCAAGGTGAAACGTCTGTGGAAATATCCATGTTAGAAAGCAGCTCTCTATATAAATTATTGCTATTATTATTATTAGCCCCTGAAGTAGGTTTCATCCTACAGAGATGCTACCTTAATAAATCTGAAGTTGATTCTAAAATATAAATAGCTTGTTGGAATATTCAGCATTTAAACTCTTCCTGTGATTACTAGAAAAGTCTAAGTCCAGGAGAAAAGCAGAATAAATCTAAAGCTGTAATGAAAGCAAGCTAACTTCACACCTCTTCCCAGTCTTATTGCTATCCACAGCACAACCATTAACTTGGGGGGGGCTAGATTTGTTTCCATTACGATATGTATTACTGCATGAGGACATCACACTTGGAATACTCTTTACATTTTCTGATCACAGCAGCGAGGTGTCCTGCACTGAGCTTATCAGGAGTCTCTTGTTTGGCTGGCCCATTCGCTTCTCTGTTTGCAGTCCTGAGTAATCTTTACGGAAGCATGGAACGGTCAGCAGTTAACGTAGAAAATACCGAGAAGGTCAAAGTGTGTCCTTGGTGACCATATTCCACAATAAAATTCAAATCCATCACTGTTCTGACGTATTACAATGAGAATGTGCAACAGCCCAAAACATGGTGGTTGTGATGAAGTTATAAATACAATAATTCTCCAGTATTCTATGAAATGTGAAATCTTCTAGCCATACTTTCAAGAACGTGACATTTTCAATAGCAGTCTCTATTATCATCACATATTTATGTACTGGTTTCCACATCTGCCTGGTTACTTTGCTTGTAAACTCACAATAGCTCAGATCTCCTGAGAGAATAAATTTCATTGATCCTAATATATACAGTTATGAATATAGTTTTTAGCAATATTGGCTTCAGAGAACATCTGTTTACTTTGAGTTAATCAAGATTAATATTTTATCTTCTGTCTGGCTAGAACACCCACCTACATGAAGCATTTTGCTTCAGCTGTGAAGATGAAATCTTTACGCAACATAATATTATAAGCACATACTGAATTTTTGACAGGGTTGCATCAGGATAATGTGTGGTGAAGACTGAATGTTTCGTTTCATAGTCAATCCCATCTCAACATCCTGAAATAACTCAGGAGGATATGATAGACACAGGCACAGCCATACAGTGGAATGTTTATAGAGCAAGATCAGCGAGGCACCATGGACACCTTCCAGTGATGTAAAAAGAAGTTGAGTCAGATTTGGAACTTTCCTCTAACTCTTTAATTTTAACAATAACTACGGTGCAAGGCGGCCGAGGGCAGACAGGGGGGTCCTGTGGCCTCAACGACCCATTTTCTCTCAAGCAGTCATTGCCAGGCTTATGGGGGATTCTATTAATTCCTCCGAGCAGGTACCCACGGCGAACACGGGCAATCTGGATGTACGATTCCAAAGCCTTAAATTCCTGCTCTCGGAAAACACGTCTGTTTTGATCTTTCGATGCAGCCAACCAGTAAAAATGTTGCACATATTTTCTGCACCTATCCAAAGAAATTTATCTTTCACACCCTACTTCATGCCATATGTTGGAAGCTGAAAGAATGAAGGATTTAGCTGTCAGTCTCTGAAGGCAGTACAGGCCCTCTTCCAACTGCACACAGCGTCAGATCTGAGAGTATGACATTTCACTTTAGCTTCTGTCAGCACTATCTGCAGTGTATCACTGGTGCACTGTTGAAAATATTCTTGATAGGCAGCTCATATGCGCTGGATAAAGTGCTCATTAATCTTGCCTTTAAAGTACTGAGAAGTTGGGGGCTAAAATTCTTAAGTGAATGCGCTCAGCTCCAGCATGGAACGGATGTTCCCACTGTATTTCTCAGCCAACAAAGGGAGGCTTCAAAAAGCTGCCTGTGAAGCTGTTTCAGCTCTGTTTGTTTGCTTTAGGCATGCTGTTTTTCCTTACAGACGATCTCGTTCCCCCCAGTGGGTTTTGTGCTGGCAGCAGGGCACAGCCACCACAGCCACACGAGTGACACTGCAAAGCAAAAACCCCCGGCGGGTACCAGCTGGGGAAGGGTTTTACAGCTCCCCTGTCCCCCCGCCGCACACCCGTGCACCTTATGGTACAACCCTGGCTGGCAACAAATGGAATGAATCCTCTCGCCCACACGGTGCAGGTACGTTTTGAAAGAATGCTTTTTGAATTGCCTCGAGAAATACATGCATGGGGTGATTTTTACAACTGTTCTTCCCCCGATGCTCAAATATTTTGGTAGTTAGCAGGAATAGTTCAGTCTGCAAGAAACTGGCTCTCCGACAAATATTTTAAAAATGTTTCTACAAAACAAGGACACTTCATGAAACATTTAATGAAAATATGGATTTTTGCTTGTTTTTAATCCCTTCCCTATTAATAAAAGATTGGTTTTTTTAAAGATTCACTATTTACTTTTCTCCCTCTGCAACCCAATACAGTAGAAACAGACCGTAGGTTAGGCACTTGCCTACAGCAACAAGAAAACAATAAAATGAAACAGAATAATATTTTTTTGCTCCCCCTCCCATGTGTCCCCCATCCCCTACCCCTTCCCCCCAACCTAAACCACTCCCTGGGCAGAAAATGTATGATATGAAATTCATTCTGTCAAGGCACTATCAATCACTTCTGCTGATGATCCTCCAATTCGTTACTACTGTTAAACTATTAAACTATTTTAGGCTTATATCAGTACTCATATAAAAGAACCTGGCTTCATAGCAGAACACGCAACGTACGTCACTAATGGCTGAAATGCTGCATTTCATAGTGAAGTCAAACCCCCATTTTGGATGGAGTCTTCCATCATAATTCTGTCAAGAATAAAAAGCCAAAGAAGAAAACAAAATATCAGAGACCAACCACTGTCTTTCTAGACAGATTTATATTGCAAGCGATACCCATAATAAAATAATCTAATGCCATTTATTTTAGCTTTATTAATCTTTGTAGTCTGCAAATATTCCCACACTAGGGAGATATGCTGGTTAAATCCTGATGTGCCTGCTTATCAAGCACCACACTAGACAATGACATTAACCTGCAATGATCAGCTACAGCAGAGCCTGCTGAAGCTGCAAATCCTCTTAATTTCTAACCAAGATGGTAGAAAAGTGGCTGCACCAACTCCATGGCTACCTGAGGTCCTGCAGAAGAGATGCAGAAAGATGTTCTTTGATTCATTCATGTGAAAGTATGAATGAATCAAAGAACTTATGCAGTAATGTTCCTCAGACTCCATTCATGCTTGTGAAACAGAAGCACAGGCTCAGCATCCCACTCTCACTAACGCCCATACCTTATTTTCCCACGGTAAAGCAAGTTTTGGTCTAGAGTCTGACTGTCCACATTCACTAACATGTAAAAATGTCTACACCGTGGTTTCACATGCATGAATAATCCAAACCCAAGAACGCTTTACTAGGGGTCCTCTCTCAGTAATAACATTCAGCCATAAGCTTTAACAGCTTAGTCTTAACCACCCTCTGCCAACATCTTCACATACATATCCTTCACAACCCATCTGCTTTGGAGAAACCTGGCAGAGGAGAAGTTCTGGCAGCGCCTATGAGCTATGCCCTACAGCACACAGAGGACATGGGGAATAAACCGTGGACAGCAGGTTCTCCAACAGAAACGTCCTGTCCCCCCATGCAAGATGACTGACAGCTCAAGCCTTGTAGCTGTGCGGTGGCTGTACCGGGAGAAAAATGATCTCCAAGTCTTTGCTGAAAAACACTCCATCTTCATTCCTACCTTCCCTTAACAATTTCTAGGTCCCAAGACCATATGGCAAGAATAATCAGTGGGCTACTAATGGTGTTGAAAGTGCATTAGGAAAAGGGGAAGGATGCGTGCCAGAAACACGCCTCCTTTGAGAATCCCACTGCAGGCAATCTGGAAATGAGCCACAGACACCCCGAGTTTATTGCTCACCAGTAGCTTGAGAAAGAAGACACACCAGGTCTGAAGATGACCACCTGCTCAGTGAAACTTTTCAAGATGGAACTTTGCCATAGTTATCAGCTGGCTGGGATGAGGGGGAAGGAAGCATGGCATTTCAGGAATAACAACCAGACAGGACCACACCAGTTAGAAGGAACACTTTAAGCAACAGAAAACAACTGCTAAGTCAATGTCTGATTATGCCCAAAATGACAGTATCTAGGTTGTCTGCCATGCCCCAGGATGCAAGACGCTCAGACCAACCCATGCCTGGTAATCTGCCTCCTGACTTAACTCCACAGAACATCTGGAATTGGGAGTTTTGAACAAATAAGGCTCGACTTAGCCCTAGAGAAAGCAGTAGGAAACTTGTATAAAATGCCCTTTAAGAAAAACCTATTGAAGCTTCAGACCTCCATACTGTCTTCAAACGCTCCATCTTGCAAAGGTCAAGCATTGAACAAGAACTTGGCTGATGTCCAAATTTAATGACAGACGGAGGCTCACCTAGGCTTAGTGTGTGTGTAGAGGAAGGGTTGTTCTGTGCATCAAACTGCCACCCACACAGAGAGATTCCGTGACGTGACCCCAGGCGATGGACACACAGCAGTGCAGGGGCTTCTACCAGCAGATCTGTGCACATAGTTTATCAAAAGGCAGAGCTTAAATATCTGTGCTCAGCAGGTAGTGCTTGGCCTGTGGTATCTAGTTTGGGTTCTACCTCAACAGTAGGGTAAGTAGAGAGGAGGGCAACAAGACAGATCTTACCCAAAAAGGACAAAACCATCAGGAGATCACCGAGGAATTCCTTAGGAAGGCAACTGTATTGTACATGCATACATGGTGAGTCTAACCTGCCTGAGACAATTGAATTGTACCACACAAAATAAATAGCTCTCCCTGCCATGTCAAAGCATGTAGCTCCACTTATCAGCACCTAAGCCATTTTCGGTGAAGCAGAACTGAAGTGTTTATGCGAAAGCTGCTTATGTGTCCAGCCACTTGAGAGTTCTCACTTTAAAGTACCATGAAATAGGCACACTATTACGGGAATTAGGGACATTTCTCAACAGAAGGCTGGGTGGCAATCACAGGGACACGTGGCTTCATCTTCCATGTGATTTTGCACATCTCACCCTGAACCCCTGCACATCTGGATACACCCAGAGCATGTGGAAGGTTTGCCTCCAGAGGCAAACTCTCCTCTGGGAAGACCGTAAGAAACTCCTGGCAGTGCCATTGAAATGAAGAGCCCCGTGGACAGGGACGTCAGAGGGACCTCAGGATGCTGGGGAATGTTTCATGAAGCTGTACTTGATACCATCTTACGTTTTTGATTCACTGCTGTTTTACTTAGACAGACACATTTGGAAGTGTGAAGAGTTTCCTCTGGAAAATTTGGCCTGCAGAGAAGGCTCTTTTCTGACATATTACAAAATTCAATCAAAAAGTTATAACTTGCTGGAAGTGCCACGTACAGTTTCCTATTAACCTTCCAGTGGCTACCATCATGATATGTCATATAGAAGATTCAGTTACATTTATTTCCCTGAGGAAGTATTCATACTACCACAACAGGTAAAGCTGGCTTGAAAAAGTCTGAAAGAACCTGAAGTATAAATGCCCTGAGTTATAGTTGCCATGAAGCGTTCTGAGTTCATGGAAACAAAACCTTATAGGAGTATTTTTTTCCAGGTGAAATTTTTCAGACGCACAATCACATAAGAAATTTCCATTCCTTTTTGAGGGGCTGAAATTTCCAAATTTCTCCCATAATGGAGATTTCCAATTTTACTGTGTTTGTGCTTGAAGCTCAGTCTGCCCTTAATTCAGTGGGAATACTGAAATCCAGTATACTCACATTAATCAATCAGTATATATGTGTATTAGCAATGGTAGTTTCCACACACCCCCTGACAAAAGACAGTTTCCCAGTACTTTCCAGTCACTTGGCTACAAAGCCCAAGAGTAAGGAAGGAAAAATCTCCCAGTATCTTGGAGAAGGCAAAAACTCTTAAGTGATTCAGTATTTGCACCTTCCCTGTACTGAGGTCAGCGTGCACGAAGGCAGCTGGACCTGGCACATCGGGGACCAAGCAAGGTCCCATCTTTCCAGCTCTGCCAGTGGTCTGCCCCGTGGCACCAGGTGGACCACTTCTCCCAGTCTCCCACCCTCAGAATATTGATGCTTTCCTTAATACATGTCAGGAGATCTGGGGTTGAGGGTGATGCCATCCACACTCCAGATGTTCCTGTGTTTGCGAGAGAGTTTAAAACACCTTGATAACATCTCCACTAGCCCACCCCAGCAGCTCTAAGTGTTCAGTAGCCAGAGGAGTGTGGACATTCAGCAGAGCTAGGGTCTTTATCCAATGGATAGACCAGTGACTATCTTATTTTTCGATATGACTCACCACAAATCTAGCAGAGAACGCAGCACAGACCCACTGTTCAGAATGTTTGGCATTATTTGTCATTTCTGTTGTGTTTCATGTGAGTTTCTATCCAGAATGTGGTGGATATATTAATGATGGGGAAAGCTGCTGTTTTAACAGCAATACAGTATCCCAATAATGCTTTTGTTTCCAAGTATGTTCATCTCAAGGCTACAATTTCAGGCAATTAAGCATTTCACTATCCCTGGAAAACAAGTCATTATTGTCACATTCCATCTAACAGACTGAGGATCTAGCAAAAAATACTTGCTGACTAAAACAGAAACTGGAAAAGGGATGTTAGGAGTTGCTGCACCGGACCAAAGCTGGGAGCCGTCTCTCCCAGCACTCTGCACCTTGCCCAGGCCAAAGGAAGACAGGAGGGAAGGCAGTGGGAAAAGTGGGCAATTTACCCTGACCCCAAGAACTGCAGATCAGCTCAGTTCCTAGCGGTTTCAAGCTGTCTTTATCGAGTATCTATTTCGAAGCTGGGAATGCTTCTCAGCCATTTAAATGCCATAATTCCCACTGAAGATCCTCACTAAATTCTTAGTGTCAGTGACATCTTGTGGCAATGAACTCTTTGCTACAGTGTATGCTAAGGGCTGGCGTGAGAGTTGTAGGGAGAGAGCTCAGGGACAGGCACAAATCCTGCCTGCCCGGCCCAGGTCAGAGCTAAACCCCGAGCAATCAGAGCTTACAACCCCCCTCAGGCTATAAACCTTTAGAGAAAGGGTTATATCCATTAAAAACCACCTAGGGTTATACCAAACCCAGAAATTAGACATGATTTTTCAAATTCTTGTCCTTTGTACCACTCGAATGCTGGGACTTCTGAAGTCCATATGAATCATCCCAAGAGCTTCCCAGCTCAGTATGCAAATTGGGCATAAAATACATTTAAACAAATTGTTTGAGTTCATAAGGACTGAAATAATTTTGTTTTCATTTTTTTCTTATTCTTTCGTTTGTAGAATAAAAAAGGATTAGTGCATGTCCAGCTATCTAAACTGAGCCCTTTTAGGAAAAAATGTTGACAAAGGAGAATGTATATTTTTATAGCTCTGAAATCCATGCAGAAAATAAGTATTTCTAAAATAAATACCGCAACTTCATAACTTCAAAAAGTATTTGATGAAACAAAATCAATTTTCTTTAGCTGCATTTCATTTCCCTCTGTTCTAATACTTTCTTTTTTAGACTTTCTTCTGTCACTTCATGTTGTTGGTACAGTGAGTATAAAAAAATCCACCAGAAAGTCCATGGCTTGATATACAGTCCACTTAAGCAAGTGGGAATCTTCTTTACTCTCAGTAAATGTGAGGTCAAGCCCTTTGATAGCCTTAAACAGAAGGGTATTTTTGCATTATGGTTGTTTCTCAAGCACTTGCAATATTCAGCTTATTTACACATCTTTGCACACATCAGCACTTGCTGTCAGTAGGAATTCTCTATCTCAGTACTGTTACTAACCTCACTTCCACACAGGTTGCTTGCATGGGATTTAAAATCTGGGGAAAGAAGGATCCTGGAAAGAGAGAAGCAAGGAAAGCAGGGCATGCTAAAACTAGGTAATTAGGTACACTCAGATGACTAAAAGGTCACATTAAATTACATGTATCTGAAATACGTAGGCATTTTCATCTTCCTAAATGCAGCGTCTGGCGTTGTAAAGTACAAAAGACAGAGAACAACCAGCCTTTTACAGCTTGAGGAGGAAACATGTAGGAAAGGCAGACATTTTAACAGGCAAAGGGCAAGGCAGGAGATAATTCCAAGTATCTCTTAGTCTCTTTCGTTCAGAAAGTTGTCTGAATGGTCTGCTCGGTGTCTAGGAGATTTCAGGCACTGGGAATCTCACTACTATATGCTACAGCAAGACATTTAATGATGTTAATTTCTCACTGCAGTCATGTGGCAAAATAAACATGGAATGCTCTAGAAAAAAAACATTAGACAAAACCAAAATTTTTGTCAACTGCTATTTAAACATTTGTTCAGACTCCTGCCTACTCTCCCCATAATTGTCTCCCATTTAGACAAGTAATTAAAAAGCAATTGTGCTATTTTACATCAGTTTACTTTTCCACTGCATATCTGAAAAAAATGCAAAATGAAAGCACTTGAGCCTGGATTTAGACAGTCTAAATTCCACTTGAGTTTCTGCACCTCATGTTTCCAATTAGTGAGGTGTCTTTGCAGACCCAGCAACCAGTAATCAGGAGCTGAAAAGCCCAAAGCCATCTGAATCCAGGAGTCTCTGCAAGCACCTTGTGGCAAAACGATGCCCTTATGCAGGACGTGAATCAGCAGAAGGGTTTCTGAGCTGGGGCATTGCTTCCGTACATGGTTTCAGTCAAGGTTAATTAGTTGACTGGAATTAAAGACAGGTTATTGATGATTTATGTTACAGACAGGGGTTGCAACTTTAAAAAAATATATCTATCCATAACCCGATGCAGAGTTTCCCTCTGGCATTCATTTACCACTCAGTCCTTTAACTTACTCAAAAAAGGCTGCACTCCACAGTTGTTAGAGGTGGCTTTAGTAAGGACTCTTGTTGAAGAAAACTTTAAGAATGGAACTTTTCCTCTGATGAACAGATATCTGGACTAGATAAGGAAGGGGTTTTGAGTACTGAGGGAACGGTCTGAACTACTTACACAAGCACAAACAAAGGAATGTCACCTGAAGGGCTCCTAGTTCACAGTAGCCTGAAGATGAAATGTTGGTGACAGAAACCTGGAAGTCCCATGCCTTCAGAAAGCCAAAGCTCTGTAGATGTTTGTCAGCAAGACTAGGTTCATTTCCATGCCAGGTTGTGTGTGTTTCGCATGTGTTAGTTCTTAAATAATATGACATCACGTGTAAAAGCCACATACCTCCACAGCTGGGTGACAATATTTGTACAAATCATGATTATTTAAGCAAGATGGGCTGCGGACATCCGTGACCTCTGGAAATGCATTTTCTTACATCACCACAGACACAACACAAGAAAGAATTCAGCTTGTCTGCAAACAGCAAGAACTAGAGCAACTCCAGGAATGTGCTAGAGCAAGGAGCCCACGAATGCACTGGCTGCTGGGAAAACATTATGAATGTGCACTGAGAATATGTTAATTCTTCTTCTCTTACTCATTTTGATCAAAAGGGACACAATAACAATGGCATCTCATTTTCTCACAGTCAATGGCCAAGACTTGCCCGGTGCATCAACACCATCGACAAACACAAAGCACACGTGAAACGGAGAGAAAAGCAGTGTCATCTCCTGAAGATTGTTGAATCCTGTCAAGTCACCTGCAAAACCTTCCAGGAACAACTCAGACTCCACAGATGATGAGGGGAGTTGGACTGATGCAGTCATCCTCAAGAAGGCAAATCACTGCAATTCCCTCTCAAGGCAAAACAATTTCAAACTCACTTTCTGAAAGTTAGGCACCTAAGCACAAGCGCCCTTATTTCCAACTGTAGCAAGCACTGAGGCTCTCAAAAAGATGAATGGAAGCTGTGATTGCTCACCACTGCTGACAATCAGGTGGCTTGTAGTTAAGTGTCTACATCTGCAAAAGAAAAAAGCTGGCTCAAAGGCTTCATTTTTACTGCAAGTGCAAGCTGGGGTATTTGAGTGCAGCCAATAGTCTGAACGCCTTCCTTGCAAAGTCTTGCAATCTCCAGCAAAAAATACTAAAAGCATCGCATGGGTAATGCTCCTATTTGCAATTTGTAGTTGCACCTTCCTAAATATTTTAAAAGTTTGAGATCAGCTGTAGGCACAGGTACCCAAGAAATGTGTGCCTTCTGCACCGCAGGCTCCCACGGGATCCTGGCATCAGGCAACTCTGTACTTACACTGAAGGGAATACTGCTGACTGAAGCCCATTTGCTGTGAAGGATGGACAAGAAGCTAAAAATTTCTTTAAATAAATTCTTTTAAGTTGGATCCATTAGGCTGAAGCCCACTTAGGCTGTATATTCTTGCTGTATTTGGGGTGGGGCTGTGAGTTGACAGATACGCTTAATAAATCTTTCCCCCATTTAGTGCATTTATTTTAAGAATCAGCTGCTCAGTAAAATTCAGAGAAGGATTACTTCTCACCAGGAGAAGAGAATCAGCATTCCTTCCTCCGAGATCCTGTCCTTCATGCATAGAAAAGAGTGCCCATAAATCTAGAATGGTAGATCTGAAAAGATGAAACAGGATTTATTTGGATGCCTTCCACACATTGCAGCTATATTTCATAACCACTTAGAGTGCTCACTAAATTTTAACATAGCTGTTCTTGAAAACACACTTTTCATGGGGGTGGATAATTAACTGTACACCTTGTACCCACTCAAGAAGTATTAGACCAACTACATTACAAGCAAGATCTGAAATCTGTTGCTACTGCACTGTAACTCTTCTCCAAAAAGGTGCTTAAATTCATAAGCATGATGACAATTTAGAAATATTTAAAAACACAACCTAGACCCCTGCTTTGCATTTTTACCATCTCAGTTACCAGCTTATCTCCCCATTCACTGTCAAATTTTCTGCTCCTAAACAATTAAAATGAGGAAGCATTATTCTGTGAATAGGGAATGTACTGACATCTAAATCAAGTTAAAGAGGGGAAGCAAAAATGGTTCTTTAATTTTTTTATTTATTTATTTTTAATTAAAAAATAGAAAATATTAATAATTTCAGCACCTACAGCACGATCCACTGTCTCAAAGCCTGACCTCAAGAAAAGCAAGAAAGAAGAAAGTGAATATTGAGAAGGGTATCAGCTACTATACCTAGGAAAGAAGGAATTAAATTAATGAAGAGAAATGAAAGCTGAATATTAATACAGGGGAGGAACTCACCACAGAGAGGCTTCTTCCTCTGAATGCAGCACAACACTTCAATGCACGCTTTCTCCCTTATGGAAATATTTACCATCTCTGAATTTGTGTACTAGGTGCTCGACTTCCTAGGGCTTTCAAAAGAATTAGATGCCCTAACTCTCCTCTATGCCTTTGGAAGTTTTCTCCTCAGACCCTAACTAATCTTTATTCATTTCACTTGGTCCATTTCCAGGCTGAAAATTAAGCACTCAAGTGCTTCGCATAAGATTATGGGATGATGTTGCAGAAGCATGGCTGAAGTCCCACCATGTGGAACATTTCAAAGGACCAGCATCCTGATAAATACGCGAGTGGCCAACCAACCTTGCTCTGCAGGGTAGGCTGGGAAGAGCAATCCAACACCTCTTCTCCATTTCTGTTTCTTCTCACCAGAAATCCAGTTATAAATGACAACCTCGTAGTTTCAAAACAGAGCTGCAGCTTCTCTGCAAACTGAAGATTTTCCTAAAGGGAGTCTTTTTATGCTCCAAGTACAATAGATACCCATGTAACTGTGAACCACCACTTTAATTTTTCTTTTTGCCTCATCAAGTACTTACTGAGCAGAAGGTACTACCTGTGATAAATGCTACCTGTCAAGACTTTACTTTGATCATGCTTCAAGAAGGAAGGATTTCCAAATCATTTGCTTGGAAATTTTTTAATTCTTAAGTGGGTTGTTTGTTTGCCTCAAAGGAAGAGCTAACCTATTTTACATTGTCAAAAATCTATTTTTAAACAAAGTTTTCCTTTGTACTTTAAACATTCCCTAAAAATACTTCTTAGGCTCATTTTGTAAAATTAAAAAGAAGTAGATGTTTAAACTATCTCCTGATTCAGCAGCTCTGTCGTTGTGCTTACCCTCTGCCTACGGAAGGATCAAATCTGGCCAATGGCTCTGTTCACCTGAATTAGGGTGTTGAGTTAATGCTGTCAATTGTCATGGCACCAAAGTCCCTCGAACTGTGTCAAATCACTAACAGAAAGAGATTCCTAGTTTTGCTTATAATTCTTTTAAAAGTCACAAGCAGAGCACAAGTATTACAGCCCTCTCACTAGCCCTTCCTATAGTTTATATTTAGTGTCAAAAATAAAAGTAGGAGGCTTGGTGTGGGAGGTGGTTTAAAAGGTCACCTCTATAGCTTATAGAAAGGATTTGCCTTGCTTCAATAAGCCCCAGACACTGTACTTCAATTTTCCCAGTTAAATTTGACTTTGGAGGACTGGGCGGGAGGGGTGCAATTTATACAGTGTGGTCAGCAGAATCCACAGGGCGATGCATCACAGCCCAGCAACCGCAGCAGCCGCACCAGGCTTGGCTCTGCGCAAGACAACTTTGCAGGAGAAAAACCAAAGCAGCCTGTTTTTCTCATAAAATGAAAGATTTGGAAATACACAGATATTCTGAGCAATCACGCTTTAAGTGACTGGGAGCCTGGCTATGGAAGAAGACAAAAAAACATAGGCAGGATGCTGTTATAATCTGAGTATCACCTGTTAACAGAGGGATCTGAGCACTAATATTACCCATTGCAATCAACAGCAAAAGCAGTAACAGGAGAATGATTCTGCTGGTAATGGAGACTTCACTATCTGCATTTGGAGAATGCTCTTTTCCACTCCTTCCTGTCATGTCTAAGGGAATTAGTCACAGGAAACACAGAATCTAGACCCCTTTGTTTTGCACTTGCTGTTCTTAGACTCAAGAATTTCATTAAAATCCTTTTCACGTTAAAAAAGCAAAAATCTTGGAGGAAGGGAAAAATAAAGCTTTTCCCCCGATTTTATTTACAGACACTGCTAAGCCTCCTTAAGCTACTTTTGACTCGCTGTCTTATACCCTGACAAAGCAGATGTGAAGAAGGCAGATATATAACAGTACAGCATGCACAGCAGGGCTGCCAACTGTCAATAAATTTATGAACAGTTTGTAGATCTACAGGAGTTTTGTGAAAATTCTTATTCTTTCAGTAAAAACTGGCAAGCTCTCCTGCATCTTGGCAAAAAAAATATATAAAATTACAATTTGAGAACATACTGGTCTACTTCCACCTGGAAAAAAACCCCCACAAAACATAACCCTGATGTTGCTGGATCAGATCATTTCTAGATGGAGCTCTCTTCTACATTTCTCTGATGTTAGAAGGGATAATGGAGCTGCTGATGTTTAAAAGTAATTGGCAAATGAATTCTGCAGGATACTGAATATTGGGCAACAGAACCTGAATGCCATTTAGTTAACTACTAAAATAGAAATACTTTCTTTCAAAATAACTTTACTGACACTGGAGTTTTAAAAATAACCACCTAGCATTACTTGTATGACTAATCACATGGGATATTTCCCTTTCTGCCCCCAAACTGGGAAGGTTGATATTCAAATGCTAATCTGCACAAACAGCTATGAGCTTTATTTTCACTCATCAACTCGAATGTACAAAATCTGTGCTTCCAAAATGTAAAGGCCGTACTGAAACCGTTTTGCATAACTGGCTTAATATGCATGAAATTATAGGGACATCCTACAAATTAGTCACTGCCTGCTTTGTACTCGCACCTGTTCCAGTATCTATAACCTGCCATTTGCCTGCATGGGTCCAGCAGGAAAACCACACACCTGGCCACCCAACACACACGAACCGCAGGGTGCGACCCGGTGCAGGTATCATGACAGAGGTCAGCTCGCTATCCAAAGCCATTTAAATCATCAGGCCCCAAGCTTCCTTGCTCTACAGCTACCTCTTAAATCCAGGTTTTGTCTGTCTCTCTCCAATTTTATAGATTGCCAAGGTTTGATTTAGAGAAGAAGTGCAGCATGAACACCATTGGAGAGAAGCTTTGCCTATGAATTTTTATTGTAACAGAGTTGAATTTACTCCAGGTGGTTTTCTGCACATGCAAATAGTACAGCCAAAGATTTTACACTCATTATTAAGCAGAATTTAAAGGCAGGAAACATGTCTGTCTGCAACAGCATCTCCTGAGGTTCTACATCTCTTAGTGTGATTGCAAAAACAATAAGAAGCAGCTACAAAATGTCCATTCTTCTCAGAAGCTTTCCTGGTCCTACAGCTAGAAGTAGAAGATTTTTAGGGCTCGTGCTATTTGTCATTTTAAACACATCAACCACTAACCACGGGTTATCCATGCTATGTTTGTATCAGCACAAAGTGTTCAAGGCCATATTGGAGGGGACTTCGAGCAACCTGATCTAGTGGAAGATGTCCCTGCACAGGGCAGGGGGATGGACTAGATGGTCTTTACAAGTCTGTTCTAACCCAAACCACTCTGTGATTGTATCAGGGACTTAATAAAAATAAAATTAAGGAACTGAGGTTATTTCTTCATCTTCTTCTGTCTCTTGGCTTGGGCAATGATAAGCATGGCCTTTCCTAAGTCTATTTGTATTATTTTTGCAAGTTATTTTAAAGGTGTAAATTAGAATAGTAGGAGTGAAGCCAACTGCAATGTTTCTTGGTATCCCAAATGTCAGACGTGGTGCGTGCGTGCACCCAAAAACCCCACCGCGAGCAGGGGAGGGGAGCAGAGAGAGCAAGAGCACACATACAAACCCAGACAATTGTTCTGGTGGGAAGAAAAAAAAAAAAAGAAGAAGAAAAAGCCTTACATCAAACTGAGATTAAGTGAATTTCTGCCACTGCTGAATGACTTGGGAACTCTATTCACTTTAATGTACTATGAGCTGTCATTCCCATCTTTACACAAAGACATTGAGTTTCTCAAGAACAGCCTGAAAAAGTCTTCAGCATTTTCAATACTTCCTGTATGTATTTTTTTTTCCATTAAAATGATACTGCTGCATGTTAGCAGGAATAACACAGATCTCTTGTCTCCCCCGATTTTCTCTTTGTATATATTATTTATGGGGAGAGCTGGCTCCAACCCTTGCATTTAGGCTACCTAACACTTGCTATTATAAAATAATGTGACCTTTTTTTGAGTTCTTAGCACTGTCATTGTTTGCAGCTAGCCTTAGAAAGTCAGAAAAAGCCCTGAAGGGTTTTCCTTGGTCCATGAAATTTGTTTGAGATTTGACGGGTAATGATTTGAAAATCTCCATCTTGTTCTCTCCCTTTGTCAGCAAGAGTTCAGCAGTCTCCAGAGAACATCTGGATACATGGAAGAGTCACACCCCAGGCAGCAGCACTGAATGCAGGGGCAGCAGCACATTTAACTAACCCCCAAGGGCTGAGTTTTGAGCTCCACTCCTGCCCTGGCCAGGGCCACGGTTCATGAGCCTGCACACCGATTTTAGTCCATCCAAAATGGGTTCTTCAATGTGGCCACTGGCCACACGACTACACGGTGCCTTGGGAATGCTAAACTCAGTCTTCAGATACACCCCTCTGAACTCCTGACTTTCCAGTGCCGTGTCTATCCCTTCCCTATGACTTCACATAGCACACGTTAGCAGAGATTCCAGGAGACCAGCATTAACCTTCCACCCATTTGTGCAACAGAAAGAATGGGTAGAGCATTAGCACCAATTTGGCTCCATGTGCTCATGAGTCCCCAGATCCATGTCCTACCAGCAGGAGAGCACACCCAGCTCTTGTTGTTCTTGGATCCATGATCGAGTCAAGAACAAGCTGCAGTTATGAGCACTCCAGCCATTTACAGGAGGCAGCCCGGAGGAAGCAGCAACACTGAAAGCTGTTTTGCAGCTGGTGTGTACCTACGACAAGAACACTTTCAGCTCCAGTAATTCTCTTATGCTGCAGTAGGGATAAGATGACAAATCTGATTATATTAAAGTCCAGTCTTTCACCAAGCCTTCCAAAATTTACAAGTTTACCATATGCTTTAATGGAAGAATAACCTGCCTCATTTTAGGTAACTATTGCTTCAGTTTTAACGGATTCAATCCTTTCACACGTGCGTGGCCATGTATACTGAGAAGTCAGCTCCTGTATATTCATGGACAAACAGTCCTTTTGCCAAGACCCTGCACTGCACTCCTGCTGTCTGACAGACAGCAGATAAGTAATGTTTGCAAGTCAGTCTTCCCCACTTAGGGGCATTTGTACCCAAATTTAAAAAGACAATCAGATGTCTATTGACTAATTACGTCAAATTGACATTAGAAGCATATATACACACATATACAAGTGTAAAGAGAGAGATTATCTAATGTATTTTGCTACCTCACAAATAAATTCTACTGCATCAGACTAATTTTTTTTTTCCCCCCACATTTCATAGAAGACATAATGTTCAGTTCATCACTGAGAGAAAACTCATCCTAGGTACTGCAAAAAGCTACTTACTGGCACCGTACACAATTTGTAGGTAATTCACATTAAATTATATCTCCCATTCCACTGTGTATTGGAGAACAAAAGATATGCCTGCAAGAATGACAACGTTACATCTGCATAGAGAGTCTGTGATTATGACACAGTAAAGCACATTCTTCCCACCTACAACTTGTGGAAGCATGGATGACCTAAATCAAGGGCCACATTTTGACACCAATTGTATCAATGGGACATTGACACCAAATAGGACAAAAGATGCATTTTTCTCCCAATTACACTGAACATAAAACCAAAAAATACACTGGAAAGAAGGGGGGTGGAGGGTTGGTTTTTTTTTTTTCTTCTTTCTTTTTTTTTTTTTTGAGAAGAGTGAAATTACAAATCTAGTCTAATGTTTTTTTTCCCCTCCTGGTATGTGGGTGTCAGGATGTCACAGGTTCTTCTTCAGCTCATAAAATATGATTTTACTAATGTTTTCTTCACACTGTAACAAAAAGTCAAGTAGGCGGTATGTGCTGGCTTCCAGAAGTGCAAAGTCCCGTTGCATTTTGTAATACATTCAAATGTGGTCTGCAGGAAATAAAAAGAGTTTATTCTGGAGAAGAGAGGGATTTTTACTCTTCAGGAACAGCGTGCACAAACCCACACCCGTGTTTGCACACAGACTAACACCAATCGATGGAGAACCCCAAAATAAGCACAAACAGCAGCAGAAAACGTGTCTTACTAATCCAGGAGAAAATTCTGGGGCATGTGGGTGTGGGGATATTTAAAGGATTTCCAAAAATGTCAAAATGTTAGCAGATTTTTAATTATTTTTGGCACCTGCCAAAAAAAAAAGTGAGGGGTTGCAAATAATGCAGCTTTCAGCACATGTGGAGGTAGTGTTGAGGCACAGGTAAACATGCCGATCCTGGGTCAACACACTTTATGTTCCTCTCCTTATATAAAAGAAGAAAAAAACCGAACAAACCAAACCCAAACAAGTGGCAGCTCGTCAGAAGGATTGTATAGAAACCCAAAGTGTGGAAGTCAGAAATAGAAATACAGTGCAGCCTCTTGCACTTAAGAGGAACAGCCCTTCCTGGTGTAAACACCAAAACCTTAACTCACAGGTATCACAGGGTGTCAGGGGTTGGAAGGGATCTTGGAGATCTTCAAGTCCAAGCCCCTTGCCAGAGCAGGATCATAGAATCCAGCACAGGTCACACAGGAGCAGCCAGGTGGGTTTTGAAAATCTCCAGAGAAGGAGACATCATAACCTCTCTGGGGAGCCCGTTCCAGTGCTCCCTGACCCTTACAGTGAAGAAGTTCCTCCTTATGTTGAGGTGGAACCTCTTTGGTTCCTGCTCACATCCATTCCCCCATGTCCTGTCACAGGGCACGAGTGAGAAGAGGCTGAACCTTTCCTCCTGACACTCAGACCTTAGATATTTATAAACATTGATCAAATCCCCTCTCAGTCTTCTCTTCTCCAGACTAAAGAACCCCAGGTTCTCAGCCTTTCCTCATAAGCCCCGTGTTCCAGTCCCTTCAGCACCCTTGTAGCCTCCATTGGACTCTCTTGAGCAGATCCCTGTCTCTCTTGAACTGGGGAGCCCAGAACTGGACGCAATACTCCAGGGGAGGTCTCACCAGTGCAG